>APFE030133156.1:0-69356 GCA_000404065.3 Pinus taeda
CATTATACTCATCATGGCATGGAAATAATTGACTTAGAGGCTCAAGATGAAGAAACAATAAAGGACATCATCATACAGGAAAAGGAGGGTCAAGTCCAAGCATTGATGGACAATTTGGAGACAACCAAGTATGTCATCACATATTTGGAACAAGAGAAGAAGTTGTTGAGCGACAAGCAGGTATTCATGGAGCTGGAACTTCTCAAGGTAAAACGACAAGGTGACAAGGAGGCACTGGTCACTTTGTCACCTATTGAGAAGGAAATTGAGGATGATAGAGAAATTTGGCTTGAAAGAGTCAATTTTCACTTAGAGAAGTTGTTGCAAAAGGCCAATAGGGACAACCAGATCATTCGGCACATGGCCTACCACTGTAGGACCCGAAACAAAATTTGCAACATGAGGGTCAAACATATGAAAGCAAGGCTAAGATGGGCTCTAAAAAGAAAAAAAATGAGGATAGGCTTAGGTTGGTTGTTGAAGCTTCATTGGCTCATCAAGATGCTTGATGGTGGTGCTGCTCACTAATTTTGGTTAGGTTTGGAGAAGATTTTTTTTTTGCAAATTTTGGAAATCGCACACACAGAAAATCTGGCTCAACATGCAGCGTCACTGGCACTACGCTTTTGCTTTTCCTAGGGGCACCCAATGCACAAATTTCATGCATGTTTGGATTAAAAGCGATGAGTACATGCACCCTATGGATTTGCTAAGTTTTTGGGGTAGAACTGGTCCACCATAAGGTCAAAAAACACCCTAAAAATGACCTTTTTGCCACTTTTTGGACAAACAGAAGCAGTCTTGGGAGAATCAACTTTTGAGGGGTCAAATGAGCTTCCAATGCAGAAATACCAAGTGTTTTAGAAAGTAGAATTGAATATATTTCCAATGAGCTATCATGAGCTCAATTTCAATGCTAGGAAGGCCTCCAAAAGGGACCTGAAAGTGGCACTGCGCGTTGGGCTAGTGGCGCTGTGTGTAGGACAAATTTTGCACAGGATGGCTATTTTTCTATGTTTTGACCGTGTTCATGGATTTTATCTCATGTAGGATGTTTTACTGATGTAAATGATGAATTTTCTTGTAAATGTGATGGATAATTAGTAGTAGAGGGTAGATTCATTAGATTAAAAGTCAATTTGAGCTCAAATGAATCAGTTTCCTCACTTTGAGAGGCAAGTTGTTAGGATGCCTAGATTCCAGGTTCTTGTTCAATGTTGGTTATATTAGCTCCTCATCTTAGGGATTCGACCCTTGAGGATGGGAGGAGGTTGAATCAATGCTTATATCTTCTTCTCCTTTCTCATTGTAAAGGGTTGGACTCAGTTGGATGCTTGTGCCTTGATTGTACATCATTTTGTAGCAGTTTAGCAGGAGATTAATAAAAATTGCAGCTATTTCTTTGGGATTAATGTGGTATGGAGTTTAGTTCAGTTTCTTCTCTTATGATCATATGTTAATATGTTTTGTGTAATTCATTAATCATTTCATAACTTCTAAGTGAATGTTTTCAAGTTGATAGGCAGAATCCATAACATCACTGCTATGCGTTGGGGAAATATTCATCATTATTATGTTTTCTACACTTTAGGAAGGATCCATGAGACAATCTTCAGGTAACTGAACCTTAAGACTACGTACATGCATATGGAACCTAACTAAATGAAGAGCAGAATTGTCCTTCTTTTCATCTTTGAATATTGGAAGATCATCTAACCATTCGAACTTTGGCATAGGATTTGGAAAACTAGGGATATGAGACCAATTCATAGGGGCATACCTGGCATTCATTCTTGCAGTGGAACTCATCTTGAAACTTCATCAAGCTACTGATCTTCTAGCAGTGGATTCACCTTCCAATTTGTTATTTGATGTGTGGAGTCGCCAAGGTAGTTTGATGTTTTAGTACCTGAGCAAGATCAGCTTAACATGAAAGTCAGGGCATAGAGAGTTTTTATACATCACCAAAACGAAGATACAATGCAAGGAAACACAGTTTATAAATACATGAAGGAATTTAGAGCATCATTGATGAGTTCTAAGTAACATGTATTCATACCACTGCAAGTAAGTGAAAGAGGAAAGCCATGAGACAATAGGACATTAAAACTCTCTTTGAATCCTGAGTAGTGAAGCCAAAACATTCTACCTAGCATGGAAGTCAAGGCATTATAGAGTTCAAGTGCATAAATGAAAATATATAACAGTGAAACACAGTTATTTTATCTATGAAAGAAGTCAAAGCATCATTGATGAGTTATGCGTATCATAAGTAAACACCACTGCAATGTAAGTATTGGAACATGCCATCAAAACAAGAACATACAAGAACTATTCATGAATCTTGAGTTGTCTAAGTAGAAACTCTGCATTAGGTTAAAAATATACATAGTTTGCACATAAAGCAGCAGCTGAGCCAAAAACTCTCAAACCCTTTCCTAATTAAACCTCTTGCTTTATATATAGCCTTTAAAATATGGATTCCCTCATCCCTTATCAAGAGAATTTGAATTTTCTATCAGTGACACCTATTCTAACCATAAAACAAACTATTAAATACAAATGGCAGCTAACTAGCAGTCCTAGAGACCTAATACAACTAGGAGTGTAACTCCTTATTATGACTAAACCACCTTAACTAAACATTAAATGCATCCTTTGACAGCTACAACCTCTTGAGGTCAAATTTGATGAAGCCTCCCAAGTTGTCACTTACTGTTGATGATAAACCCTAGAATTTAGGGAACATGTTTCCCTATTTTTAGGTTTAGGATCCTTGAAAATGGCACGTGGGACAGAGCCTTTACCCTCTCATCCATGACATATTTTATGAAACTGAAGGAGGTTTTTGTAGTCCATGCCGTCTAGAACAAAAATCTCTCTTGGTTTTTTAAAACACTTCTCCAGCTATCTAGAATCTGTCCCTAAAGATGGATGGTGTGACGGACCAATGGTGATGACCAGTGAATGGAACAACCCAACCCGGCTTGGATGCGGAAGGAAAGTGTCATGTTCAAGAGCGACTTGCTACCAATAAAGCTTTTTTGAGTTTTCTTCCCAATTTTCCCCAGTCATTGTTGACTAGTACCTCTTTATTTTTGTCAAGATTGAGGAGGATAACATATGCTTGTTCTATAATACGCCCTTTGGGTGAATTTGTCGCTATTTTTTAAAGAGTCTAGCGATAGTGAAACTCATTCTCGTCTATTTGGACGAGTTTTTCGCTATTCGGTTTTAATGAGTTTAACGACAAAGATAACTCGGTCCTTTTCAATTTTAGAGAGTCTGAAAGGGACAGAAAGGAGACTCCAAAGATTCTTTTTTGTCATATAATCCCTTAAGTTCGAAAAAGTGTAAAATAATACGAAAGGGATGAATTTTTGATAGTTTTAAAAAGTTGAAGAAGACAAGCGCTCGATCTTTTTGTGTAATAATCCCTCAGGTCCAAAAAGATTAAAATCTAGAGGAGGGATAGCACTTCCGGTGACTTTAATGAGCTGGAGAGGCTAATCACTCGGTAATCTTTTCATATTTTACGAGTCAGTTGAAAAGAGCTTAAAGGAGACTCGTTTTCGAGGAATGAGTGATGACTTCGGGTAGCAGTTGATTCCAGGTAAGGTTTGGAATTTTCCAATCACGGCAGTGTCACAAGGATAGCTAATAGAATCACTCTTCGTAGATGTTCCTCGAAAGGGTAAAAAATCATATGGAGGTGATGATGAGAACACAACTAAGGCTCAAAATCTGGCGATAAGGCATTCACAGTGGTTATTTACCGGTTCATTTTTTAATGAGCTTAAACTCTGGGGGAAACATTTGCTCAGGCTTATGTTTATTTTTTAACGAGCTTGAACTATGCGCTAAAACTGCTCATGGCGGGGTTATTTTTAAACGAGCTTGAACCCTGTGGTAACACTGCTCGCTAGTCATATAATAAGGATGTCTCATTCAAGATGCCATTGTTTATGGGGCTTGCACCTTTGTAAGCTTTGCCCCAGATCCTTTCTTTATGCAAGCTAGGAAACGATCAGCCTTACGGGTTTAAAGGGTTAGAGGTCCTACAAATTTAAAAAATAAATGGTCGCTCTTCGCTTGCATGTGGAAAGGTTTGCATGCCCCCAGGTATAGTGAAAAATTCTCAGGTTACCTTGAAAGTTCCATCTGCGTAGCAGATAAAATGCATCCTTAGCGATGTCTATTGAAATAGACAAAGGTGAGTGGCGTAGAGTTACTCCACTCACATAACTTTAACGAAGGTATCTTATTCCAGCCTAATCCCATTTTCCTATGACGACGGGTGTGTCAGACTAGTCATATATCCCCCGCGGAAACCTACTCTATACCCAAGGTTTTCCTATTGAAACAGACCAGGGTGCATGCCCCCTGGGTTTTATTCACATCCTCCTGAACCACTCGTGCTCATCAGGTGGACGGACTGGAGATCGATGAGACATTCCTTGCGTGAAAAGACCATTTAGGGATGGCGTTTGACTATTTTCTATGTGTGAACCGGGGAATGACATTTGGTGTACGAGCTTGACCATTCTGCCTTCGTGCGGAAAAAATATTACTCTAAAGAGTGAGGAGACGACGGCTCCCATGCAATAAATTTAGTCGCGTCCAAGGAGTAGATTATAATCCAAGGGTCAGTGAACTCCCATCACGTTCATGTGAACGGTTTTCCTTCTCGAAGTAATGGGCACATTTGGAAGGATCCCTAATGGTTGACTGGTTCCGTTATCAAAGCCTGTCAGATTTCTCATTTCAGGCAAAAGCGATGGCAAACCAAGCGCTTTCCAAGCAGTTGAGGAGAGAATACTCACAGAAGCCCCTTCATCGATGATGGTACCAACCATGACCATTGTTAAGATTGTACAATGATTTGCAATGCTACACTAGCTGGTAAACAGGGTCTGCCTAGTAGATTCCAGTCGAAGGAAACGACTAGGTTGCTTGGAGGTGGGACCGAATAGACGGTCGGATATGACTCTGATGAACTTCCTTCCCGCGATAAAGGAACAGGTGGACTGCCCCCAAGTTCATTGGAGTTTGTGTTTACAAAAATAATTTGAATGGTGTCGTTCTCTTTCTCTTCAGCGACGATATCATTCGAAGATGAACACCTTGAAGGAAAGACCGTGTCAACTTCCGTCTCGACCTTTTGACTTTCATCTGGTATGGATTCAGAGGGTTCATTTTCAATGATAGACGCTTCGGCCGATCACAATGACGCGCCAGCCGGATTTTCAACTAGTGGTGGACTTGACAAGAGTTTTTTATATCCAGGAGGGAGTCGTAGCGGTGAAGCATGACGGTCATCCAAAACTCTTTTAGCTTCGTCAAGAAAGGGACAACGGTGGACGGTGTGATTGCCTTCACACAATTTGCAAGGAAATCTGAGATTCCTTTTCTGTCCAGGCACTTCACTTTCACTGGTTGATGGTGTGCATTCAACATGATCATCAGAGGTTGACGCCACCGGATTGTGCAAACGAGGAGACTAGTCCCTTAAGATCCGAGGGATGTAGGGAAAATCTCGGTGATAGTGGTCTCCATTGCAAATGACACAAAGAGATTTAGGTTTAGATGGTGTGGTGTGAGGATTTTCGCTAGATGATGCTTGCTTGCCCCCTTTCGATTTTGGTTCCTTTTTTTTCTTTTCTTTTTTCTCTTTCTGCTTCTTTTTCTTCTCAGTTACTTAATTTTTAGCTTTACCAGCTTTATCAGGCGAAGAGGAAGGAGGAGAGGGAGAATCAGATGAAGTAGAAGGTTGGTGGGAAACTCTAGTATCATCTAGTTGCTGACTTGGCTGTTCAGGAATTACGGTATTCTGAACGACAGAGGTAGAGAAGAGCCAGACATGCAAACCAATTGTCAACCCTGGAAGTGACAATGTGGCCATGTGGGGCACACCAACATCTCCGCAAGAGGAGAAGGGACTAGGATTTCCTCCAAGGGGAAATCCTTGGTTGGTAGACTCCATTTTCTCAACCTAAAGACCAATGAGGGAATTTGGGATGTTATTCCGATTAAAATAAATTTTAGACACTTTGACCCAACTTTTTTTTTCAATTTTAAAGAGTCTATAAAAAACAAAAGATAACTCTAGTCACCTTCAATTTTTAGTGAGCCTGAAGTGGCAAGTGTTCAGAGGACCTTTCCTTTTAAGGAGTTGTAAAAGGAGCAAAATAGACTTCTCTGGAAATCCAGGCAGAGGGGATTACCAAACCAATCGCAAAACTACAGAATACTTTTTACGGTATGGCAGTCAATCTTCCCGAATGTTGTGTTCAGTGCATTTCGATCGATAGGGCAGTAGACACGGCTTCCTAAGGATAAAGGATGTAGCCTATTGTGGTCTTCCAATATATACTCGACGGTACGTGGGAGCACAAGTCCGTACTGGCACTTGCCATCTCAGAGTGGAGGAATCACCTAACCAACAACGAAAACAACATTTACCAGGTTTTACGACGCCAGAATACGTCTCTAGCCTAGACCTCTAGATGAATTCAGTATGCAGCGCACCTATTGCACTCGGGAAGTGCGATGCATACAGACTACCTTGAAGGCAGGGTGCGATAGTACCAGTGCGAGACTTTAAACAAGGTTTTACTCACAATTTGCAATTCAGTTCAGGGATTTAGGCCGAGTAAGTGATCTTCAGTGTATGTAACAAGGGTTGATCTACGGAGGTTACTAGAGCTACCACTTGGGGCAATTAGAATGTTTGCAGATCGATTATTTAATTCATAAACAAAACCTAGAGATAGACTGAAGCAGCATTGATCTACTTTGCATTTGTATAACAAATGCAGTTCGAAGGCTAGCTGGCTTGGCTTCAGGATCTGTCTGTAAGTTTATAAAAGAAACAAAGATAGGCTAACAAACAATCTAGTCACTCCCCAACGAAGTTTCCATTTTTTTACCAGGAATAGTGTCAACTCGGAGCTACTATTCCCACTAAGACTGGTAGTTATCTTAGAAACAAACAAGGAAAGTCTACTTTCGCTTTCCTTTATGAAAATAGATAAGAGTGGAACAAAGGAGACCAACCATAGTCTTGCACTTGGTTTCCTTGTTTGATTCCTCTCCTTCCTGATAGATCTTTGTCACTTCTTCTTTGTCTGCCCAACTTCAAAGAGCACTTGTGGAATCAAAGCAACATACTACTATCGAAGAACAGAGATCTATATTCATAAATAACACAGGACCAGATATGTGTTAACCATACAAATGCATATATAAACAAACATGAAAGAATATGGAGGAAAACTTGAATAGCTTTATTAATATCAATAATAGCAAGAGGATTACAACCATATGTTCTGACCCAGCATCATCCTCTAGCAAGAAAGCCCTTCTTCACCTCAATTAAAACTTAGATCACCCAACACTATGAAGTTACACTAGAAAACTAACAACACTTCTCTACAAGATACAAGATTCCAGCCTCTGAATCTCTATGATGAGGGATCCATATATATATGATTGTAGGGGGGTGAGTCATCTTCTGGGGTCTTGATTAGTGTCCTCTCTCTGATAGTTCCTGATTCCACTTGGAGAGTGATGATCTCTTACTCATCCCTAGTCGAAAACAGAGAGGCAGGTGTCAGAGGGGAAGCTTCTGGAAAATTCCATTATCTTCCACCTCGCAAATTGTCCCTGCCATTTGTCCATCCCAACCATCACACCCTACAAAGGTGCCATTCAGTATGCATCACACCCTTTACACTGGGAAGGTGATATGCATCGCACCCTCTGCACTGGGTATTCAGTATGGTCCAGTTTTGACCATTTCTGAGCATTTTTTAGTGGAGAACTTCTGGGAGATGATGTAATCAACTGACCTTGTTCCTTTAGGCAGTGAAGCAACACTTTTAGGGACTTAGGAACCCTCAGTTTATGGACATTTATGATTGGGGTTGAAGTGCCCAAAAATGTTTATAAGACTAACTGGTTTGGTTCTAACAAATCAAGAATTCCATGTAGTAAAGTAGACTTACATCGTAGATCCGAATTATTTACAATGAAAACTTTATTCTTGATCTTATTAAAACATAGATAAATTCAAGAGTACATACGTATTTCCTTATCTTAGACAGAATTTGAACACATTTTGATATTTCATAGAAATATAATGATGCAATGTACTTGTGGGACATGAGAAAGCTATCTACATCTAGCACCCATCACTAGACAATAGTGTTATAGAGATAACGTGCAACACCTATTCAACACTACCTTCAAGCTTCAAATTCATCAATGGATTTACTTTAGTAGCAAATTCTAGTGGGATTTCATTAAATACAATCCAACAAAAGCTATTTATGATAGTTGGCGTTGCCTTCTTTGGATCTATCCGCCTTTGGAAATAGAATAACTGATATTCACCAATTTTTTAGGTACCTTCTTCATGTTCAACATGGGCTATTGGGTTCTTCAGGTGGAAATGGTGGCAAATATTAGATGTATAATGGAAACAAGCATTCAATTCAAGGCTGTTGCTTCTAAGGTTTATTGGGTGAATTATAAAACACCAAGTACTTAAAACATGATATATATGGTAGTAACAAAAACCTACCCAATATCCCACTTAAGAATTCAAAATGTTGGAAATAGGAGATGTCTTAAACAATAACAATTATTTAATTGCATAATCACTCTAAAATAAACAAATCTTTAAAATATTGAAAGGTGTGAAAAAAATGGAATTGGAATATTATAGTTATGTTAGGGTAGATATAGTTATGTAAAATGTAACTTATATCTAAAACACGTAAATGTAACTTCGACAGCTAGATGAAATGTAACTTCTATATAAAAAAAATAGAGTTGGAATATTATAGTTACGTCAGGGTAGATATAGCTATGTGAAACGTAACTTCAGTATAATATTCTAAATATCCTTTTTCAGTCATTAAGAGACAAACATTTTTTTATCTTTGGTTAATAACTTAATACTCCACCAAAAATAGCAATGAATTGTTCTTCACCAACGACGGAGAAATTTTAAAACAATGTGAAAATGCTTACTCATTCCCCTTAAGATAGTGTGAAAATGCTTACTCATTCTCCTGCCATGTTTCTGATATTTTACTTATGTCCGGATTTAAGTTAGTCTAATGTAACTTCTACATATTTGACAATTTAAATGTAGAAAATTACATAGATTGAAGTTATACAATTAACATATGAACAATAAGATACAATATGCATGAGTTATAAGTAATATGGTTTTTACATGTTTTATCAAGACAATTTTTTTCTCATCTCATTAAACTCTTATCTTATAGTATGTGATGGATATAACCTTTAAAATTCATCATTCTCATATCTTATATTTAATGATGGATATAGCTTTCAAAAGCATCAACCTTATTTTTTATTTTATGTATGGTCAATTTAAATGGAAGTGCTCATAATTTTATTCAATATTATCTTGTACAACTAGAAATAAAATGATTTGGGGATGGTGTTTCTAGTGATTCTCAAACTTGTTTTAATTACCTAAGTTTAGCCTATTTAAAGTAAATAGTTTCGCTGGCCATCTTATCTTCATGTCAGTGACTTTGCTTGAGGGAATCTTCATGACATCCACCATCTCTAAAAATTATGAAATATTATTAGTATCTTGCACTAAATAGTTAATGTTGGCATAGAATATTTTATTGTTACTCCATGTCATAAATTTTTTGATATTTTTTGATTCTTGGTTTCGATTTCCATGCTAAGACTAGATTCATCATGCCTACTAGGATATTTAGTTGTGAAAACATCATATTGCTCACTTCTAATTGTACAAAAAATGGAGAGTATGCACAATGACATGTAGTGACATGTGGGTGTCTATTTTACTAAATGATATGCTTAATTTTTAACCCATTCCAATCCTACCACGATGAAATTAAGAGAAACAAGGACACAAGAAGAACTATCAAAAAATGAAATTAGAGACTTTAGAATGCAACTCAATTGTACATGAATGTAATGATAAGTATTTCCAGCTTCCTCGACACTGATGAGCATCGAATCACACTGTGAAAAAATCCTTGCATTATGAGAATTGGATTGCACCTGCACTAATCCTCTATAGTAGTTCCTTGACTTGCCTATAGATATAATAGAAACAATGCTACTCTTGCAATTATTCCCTATATGGATCATCTTTTTCCCACCCTATTGATAGTTAATTTTCAAGCCAATAGGATAGAACTCTCCAATTGCATAATCACCTTTCAAAACAATGCTTGAGTATTTCCAAGTGATTATTGAACCAATCTCTACTCAGGTCCATTAAATCCTTGATTTGTTTCCATCTCACAAACCTCTTTTCATAATAAAATTATAAATCCTACATTTTCTTCCTCATCCCCGACATACAAATTTTTTACAGTGGAATACATTATCATTGTTGCCTCGGTGCAATAGGGATCCACTATTGTGGCATGGAGATGATTTATATCATAACATGGTGCAGTGCATCTGTCAATATGTCACAGAACTCCTCTCACCTCACATAACTCCTCTCATCTACAATAATAAGAGTCCTCTCAAAATGTTTGGTCTCCATCTCATTCATCCTGAAATAAGTGGGTATTTTCATGGGTGACAAAGTGTGCTTGGGGATTTAATCAAAGGAGATATCACTAAAAAAAATACAATGATGTATAATAGTTATCAGCAGGAGGGACAACCTTGCCAAGCTACTTGCTAACTAGATAAACATACTCCTGAATTACCTCTTATAACAAACAAAAGATAACCTCAACTTCCTATAGAGTCTACATATGCATGATAGCAATGAAAACAATGACGAAAACAACATCTACAACAACATTGGTCAATCTCTTCTTCTAGTCAAGGGCATGCCCAACTTTTGAAAAGTATCAAGCATGTCAAGATCCACCTCATCCAGGCTCCTCTTCTTCTTCTACTCTCTCTGTTTAGGTTTAGAATAATAGGAAAGGTCTTGGAAATTGATGGGTGGGTAAAAGTTATCAGACCATTTGGGTTATTCCATTTTTAATCATGGTTTGTAAGCAGTGAATCTAAATTGCAAAATCCATTCAGTTTCCTTCCTTTTAGCTAAAATTAACATAATCTTTTGAGAGTTGTAAGGTGTAATGGATATAAGTATATTCTACTTAAAATATAGTAACATGGTTTAAAACTATAGGCATTGAGATCAGAATCTAAGGATGAAACAAAAATTATTTTATGTTCATGATTACAAGAAATTTTAATTTCATTTTAAAATGTTTGAGGAATGTCTAGCATTTGCATCCTCCCAAAAAATGCACTTACATCACTCAAGCCCTTTGAATTTGGGCATGGTAGACTCCATTACACAAACAATCAACCACTGAAAAAATGGTGAAAATAAAAAATAAAATTTCATGCTTTCTAACCCTAGAAACGTTAGGGAGGAGCACTGATCTATACAATAATGATATGAAAAATGCTTACTTGTCCATTGTCTTTTGATGAATTGTTGACCACAATCAAGATTTTAATTATCATAATCATTAAGCCCTTTGTACAATAAGGACATGCAAAATGCTTACTTGTGCATTGTCTTTTCATGAATTATTGGCCCCAATAAGATCTACATTATCATAATCATTAAACCCTCAACTCTAAATAATTTTTTTGCTTTGATCATATAAATGCTCGAAATTGTTTACCCATAAGAACAAAAATCATCTTTAGTAAAAAGGAAAAACTCTCCTGAGTCCAAATTCATACCCATGTAAAAATTACCAAAATCTCCAAGCCCAATGACCTTGCCCTTCCTACATCTAATCGTTGATGCTCTCCTAAGGTGTTTCCCATGCAAACTCCATCTGTGGTTTGAATCCCATGAAATCCATAGATCAGGTTGATGGGCTTCCTTCCTCTAGAATTTCAACACAAATGTAGACAAGGCAGAGAAACATGCAGTGCTACAATGTGATGTTGTAATATGTGAACATTTTATTTGAACCCAGCACTAAATTGGAAATGAAAACGACAAGAAATATTTATAATGGAAAAAATAAAAGAGATATTTATAATATAAAATAAAATATATATACTTCAAACAACCAAAACGTATTTCACAACCAAAATATTTTTTAACAATATGACAAGATTCTTAACCGTGGATATTCAACCGCACATTACGGTAGATATTATTAAATTGTAAAAGGTAGCCTTTGTTACAGTACCGTAGGTCAATACCATGGATTATCAATACCACATTCCCAAAAATCATAAATTATCTCACAATCAAAATATTTTATAACAATATGACAAGATTGTTAACCATGGATATTCACCCTCACTTTACCATGGATATTAACTTGTAAATAGGCTTTGTTACAATATCATGGCTTATCAATACCACATGCCAAAAAACCATAACTTATTTCATAGTAAAAATATTTTATTTTAATTCCATTTTACAACATTTACCATGGATTATCAATACCACATTCCCAAAAATCATAAATTATTTCACAATCAAAATATTTTATAACAATATGACAAGAATGTTAACCATGGATATTCACCCCCACTTTATCATGGATATTAACTTGTAAATTGGCTTTGTTACAATACCATGGGCCAATACCATGGCTTATCAATACCACATGGCCAAAAACCATAACTTATTTCATAGTAAAAATATTTTATTTTAATTCAATTTTACAACATTTTTAATTGAAAAAGGGAAAATGTTACAATTTGAGATATAGTTAATTAATCTAACAACTTGATAAATAAAGATATTTAATCATTACTAATAATATTTCCCTCTCAAAAATATAATAAAGTATTCAAAGAAACTATATTTTGATTTAGTGTATAATATTTTGTTACTTTATAAATCTAAATCTATCTAAATATTTTGTTATAAATAAAGGTGTTTTCTCCTCATTCTTCACCATGACCATTCTCATGGTCCCTATTATCATCATGTGAGATTTGAGCTCCCATCTTTGAGTTCAAGCCTCTATTACCACTTTTTCCCCATAGCATACATTAAGAGAAAGAGTTGAAGCTAAAGTGAAGAGTATCCAAGTACCCATCGCTTAAAGGGGGACTTGTAGACCCAAGTATACATTTTCTCCTCATCAGGTCTGAAAATTATTTTTTTTAGACAAAGGTCGGGTGCTATGCATTGATCTGAAAAAAGAGGAGGCTAAAGCCTTACATAAGATACTTCAGGAGTATTTTGTGGCCAAGGAATTACAAAAAGGAATTTTTCCTTGGTTCTTACATTAACTGGACTGTTCCTATTGCGACTTATGCTGCTATAGATTTTGACATACTGTTGTCCCCAAAATTTACATTTACAAAACATGACTAGTCAATCTCAATGTGGCTTATCTTTCTTGCGGTTGATCCCTCTTGATCTTGGTCAGCTTCGTTTGGGTGGGCGCTGGAGGAGGATGTAGCACCTTTCTTTTCCATCATATGCTTGAGAGTTTCAAGCCTCTCTTCAGCATGGGCGCATTTGTTGTGTAAAGCGCTGAATTGTTCATGGAGGGAGTGGACCCTGTGCAGAAAGAGGTTCATCTCTGCTCTGTACTTATCGTGGAGGATTTTGACTTGCTCTTCCAGCCGGTTCTCCAAGCTACGAATTTGGTCCTCCATCCGATTCTCCATGCTGCGAACAGGGTCCTCCAAGGCTCTCTGTTGAGCTCGGACTTCATTAAACTCCATGTTCAGATCACGGCAATGAAAACAATCCTCTGGGCGATCCATTGAGTCCTTTGTCTGAATAGTGGCGCTGTTCCTTGGCTTTTGCCTTTGATGCTGTCGGTTCACTTTGCTGTTAGTAGGGATTCTTCTTAGTCTCTCGGGAGTATGAGCTCTGAGGAGAAAGCGCTTTGAATGCCTGAGACTGTCGCAAATATCGCTTGGGGGGAATCGGTTGAGCTCAGCAGTGCTCCAACTTTTGGACAAAGTGGAAACAGAACCTCTAACACGCCCAACAACCTTCCTTCTATCTGACTTACAAAAATGGGTTGCAAAATGGGTTCCTCTCTCAAGATAACCGCAAAGAATTTCGACTGTGGGTTGTAGCTTTTGCGCTAAAGGGGTATTTAAAGAGTTTCTGCGGATACGAAGGTGGGAGAGGAATCTGCACTTCCCGATGCTCCACTAACTATTTCTGCTCATATCTTGACTGAGATCGATTTTTCTGTGGCAAGGGCGATTTTCTGGCCTATAGATCTTGATTCCCCTGCGTTGAAGTGAGCTTTTGAGCCGTCTATTGATACAATTTTTTTCATTCTGGTCTGTTCTGACCTCTGATCTGGTGATTTGGTTGCTGTGGCAGATTCTATTGGGTGGGGTGCCCCGTCTGCTGATTAGATGTGCGTCCTTCATGGCAGCGATTGGATGGTTAAGTGATCATTGCAGCTGAGCTGGCCTTTGGGTCGATTACAGGCTTTGTTGGCATGATGGTCAGCCTTTTTATTGAGTCCCCTTAGGATGTGAAAATATTGGGCTTCCTCCAGCATGCTGTGCAGGACTTGATTTCTATTGTTGATTTGTTGCAGAAGTATGTTTGGTGAGGATCGCTTCTGCTCCATGAGCCGGATGATAATTGCAGAGTCACCAAAAACGTTCACTTTCTTAATGCCCAGATTGATCACTTGATTGAGTCCTTGGAATAAGGCTAGGCCTTCAGCCCGATTGTTGGAGAGATCACCTAATCCCCATTCAAAATGCAAGATAGTCTCACCATTTGCATTGCAAATGATGCCTCCAGTGCCTGCAAGACCAGGGTTAGATTTTGAGGCACCATCGAAGAAGAGGCAGTATTTGTTGCATTTGCTCAACCAAAGAGCAAATTCTTCCTCCTTAGGCCTCAGCTTCCAAGCTGTAGTTGACTCCTTTAGGCTCGAATTATCCTTTTCTTGATCTTGGGCGCTGATGATACTACCATAATTGATCAAATTTCTTTCTTCTGCACTGAAGTTGCTAAGATTGACTTTATTGTGGGTACGAGTTGTCACAGCCTCTACAGCTAAGCTGATGGTTTTATGACACATAAATCTGGAGTTGTGCCCTTTGTCTTGGAATACTTTCTTGTTTCTAGCTAACCATATGCTCCAAAGAAGAGTTGATGGTAAGGTATTCCATATCCTCTGGGATAATTTGCTCTTCTTGCTCTTCCATGGGCAAAGTTTCTTCCAGTGTTGGACTGTCTCTGCTATGGATGGCTTAGGATTCCATTCTACTCCCCCAACAGAAGCTATTTCTTTCCAACATTTTGCAGCAACTTGGCATTCCATAAACAAGTGCTGTATTGTCTCTTCAGCTTGAAGACAGATTGGGCACCTAGAGGGGCCTAGAATGCCCCTTTTTTTGAGGTTCTCAGCTATTAAAATCTTACCTTTCAGAAGAAGCCAGCAGAAGAATTTTATTTTAGGGGGGGCTTCCGCTTTCCAAACCAATCTCCAATGAGTCCAAATGTCTTGTGGGAAGGCACTTGCACATAAATAGTGGTACCCTGCTTTGGCTGTGTATTCAGTTCCAGTGGGGTCCCATCGAAAACTATCTTCGCCTCCTTTATGAGTAGGAGCCTTACTGTGCAGTTGATCTTTTAGAGCGATGAAGCTTGTTTCCAAATCCCTTGGGTAGTCCGGCAAGGTCCAACCAATCCAAGCTTGGGAGGAACTTCCCCACTTAGTGATTTGGGCTAAACTCCATATTCCTCTATTGTTTAACCAGCTTATGGCTGGAATTGCTTCTGCTTTGGATCCTATAGGGCTCTGGCCTAGGATTCTGTCTTTAGAAATGTTGGTGCTACTTCCTTCTCCAGGAACTTTGGAGATATGCTGGGCCATGAGTGGGATAATTTTCTTGCATAATTTCCAAATGTTGGAGCTGTCTCTGTTGGGTATATTATCTTCCAGAAGCTTGTGCCTAGAACTGCTGAGATACTTGGCTTCTAAGACTGATTTCCACCAGGCAGTATCCCCAGTGATTAATCTCCAAACAATTTTAGCCCCGAGAGCTAAATTCAAAAGATTTGGAGACCTTATTCCCAGGCCTCCTTTTTCTTGGGGCTGGATGACATTTTTCCAGCCAACCAAGTTGAACTTTCTCTTCTCCGATTTCCCTCCTTGCCAGAGGAAATAGCGAAGGGCCTTCTCCAGTTTATGATGGAAATTCATAGGAGCTTGTAACAGTGAAAAGCGGTAGATAGGGAGAGAAATCAAACCTGATTTGAGAAGAACGAGACGTCCTGCTGGGTTCAGCCACATGGTTCCCCATTGTTGGATTTTCCTTTTGATTTTGTCGAGGATTTCGTTCCAAGTTTCAGTCTTCAGGGGACCCAAACTCACCGGCATCCCTAGATAGGTGAAATGACTCCAATCTAGCTTGTAAGAGACCTATAAAATATTTGCAATGCTTTGAATGGTGTGAGCTGTTGCATTCCATCCGTAGATACAGCTTTTGACTTGGTTGATTCTTCCTCCGGAGTAGTCCATGAATTGGTCCGTGATCTTTTTGAAGCGCCTTGCAATGGTGATCGAAGCGCCACCCATCAGGAGGGGGTCGTCGGCAAATTGGGAGTGATTAATATTCTTTGTACCCTGCTCAAATTGAATACCTGTGATTAGGCCAATTCTTCGATTGTAGTCCAAGGCTTTGCTGAGGGATTCAGCCATGAGGATGAAGAGGTAGGGAGAGAGGGGGCAGCCTTCCATTCGGTTCTTAATATATAGTTTTTTGCTATATGTTTTTATATACTTTCATGTTATCATCTCCAAAGTTTTCATCATTTGATTTGCAGGTCTAGTGAGCATATTAGCAGTTATCATTTGTTGTTAGGGTGTTTGTCACCAGCAACATAAGTGGATAATTTTAGTACACATTCCAAAACTTTCAATGCTAACAAATGGTGACTCCACTAGGTATTTTGTCGTCAACAAATGGTGACTCAATTGGTTTAATTCGTAACATTGATAACTTTTGTTGCAACATTTTTCAGGATTTCTACCCTTTGCTGGAAAATTCTTACTTCTATTGGGTTTCCATATCTTTTTTGCAGGTCACAAGTACCAGCCATAGAGGATATGGCACAATATATAACAGATCTGTCGAGCAGGACCTTCGTTAGGAGAGAACACTTTTTGGACCAATAACCACACCCTAGAACACACTATTTTGACCAATTTCTAAATCGGGTGGACTTAATAGGTCAAAATCCATGTCCTCCTTTTTTCTAGATTTTTTTCATAAATTTCATTTTTTGAATGAGAGTTTTTCTTATGTATAAGGAGGGGTTTCTGTATTGTTCTTGTTCAACTGTAGGCCTAGAGTCTCTTAGTATTTTTCTCATTTTTAGGAAGGAAAAAGCACTTTAGGGTTTAGAATACACGGTGCCATTTAGGAGAAAATTCGTTAAGTTAAGGAGTATAGTTTACATGACTTTTAGCTAATGTTTTCCAACATTATCTCCATCATTTTCCAGTCCTTTTTAGGCCACTCCACATTAGTAATAAATTAACTCGCATAGATTAAGGACACTTGGGGAAAAAGGCAAAAGAATCTAGTAGTTAGGTTTTGGATTTGTGTGATAGGATTCCAAAAACCCCCTTTCATCACTTACACCAAGACATAGGCAATTGTGCTTATAGGGAGCTTGAAATCCTTCGCAATCCCATGTTCAAAACTGGTGCACACCAGAAACCCGATTCATAGGGAATGAGGCTTAGGTCTCAGTGTGGGAAAATATCCATGAGGTTACCTGACTTGTTGGTCCAGGGCTCCACATTGCTGACTAAATACCAAGAATACCATGGTCTGACCACCCCTGTGGGATGAAGGTAACCTTAGTGTCTAGTCTTAGGAAACACCCTATAGGGATGGTTGTTGGAAGCAACCATCTCTCTACTCCACCTTCATCTAGTCAGCCCTACTTGTGGACATCAGACCCCATCAAATAAGAAGTCTCTTTTCAAGCCATCTAAAACAATAGAACTAAGACTTGACTCAGGATTTAGATAACCTTTAGGCTAGAGGTGCTTTTTTTATAGGAGGTGTCTGGTTGGATTAGAGTAACATATCATTATAAATAGTTTTCACTTCGCATCACAGTACTAGGTGTTTTCTTGTTGTTTTTTACTTTCTTTCTTTATCCTCTCCCCATAGTATTTCAAGTTTTATTTTGTCCTGACACCATTTAACCCCCTAAATTATTATCACGGAGACTTCGTGGGCTTCACCACTAGTTTCCTTTAGGAGATTCTCTTACCCCTATTTGACAAGTAAGGGTTCCTTGATCCCATCCTCCACCTAGTCCATGTACAGCCTCTATTTCCTCTTATTCCTCAAGTTCCTCCTTTGATTACACATTCTCCCACCCCTAAATCACTACCATGTCAGGTGCTAATGTAGGTTGAGGAAACCTACGTTGTAACACTAGTCCTAACAAACTTGGAAGCGATGGTGTTGTATGCACAAGTACTAGCTCTTGCCGCAGCTGTCACTTGGTTAGCTGGCACAAGTCCGCTAGGAGCTTAAGCCGACCTCTATGAGCTCTTAGAATAAGATTTTAATTGATGGATGAAAGCTAACTAAAACGAAGCTAATCTACTTGCGGAAAGAAACTGAAAGCCAAAAAGAAACGCAAACCCTAGCAAAACCTAATTCTACCAGCTAGTCCTACTGATGCAAGAAGGAAGATGCAAGTTAATGAATGAGATGTCATTGACTTCTAAGAAGATGAAATGCATGTATCTAAGCTATGTCTACAGCAGAATCTGAAAGAACCATCTCTTTGTATTTTTGAATAAGTTGTCAGAATTATCATGCATGCAATTTTAACTGTTTTTCACTGTGCAGAGGTGGATTGGTGAGGGGAAATTCTTGGAAGAGGTCGGGAAGGTTCAAAAAGGGCCTAAGGGGGTCCTAACACCCTTCCAGAGAGTTTCACAGAGTTTTTCTATCAAGAAACCTCATTCGTGAGCTTCTACGGGAAGTCTGCAGGGGTTCTACAAGATGTTCTTGAATTTCTACAAGATGTTCTACAATTTTGTACAGGATGTTCAGAAAAGTGGATTTTAGAGGGTTGATGGAGGAAAAATGGTGGGAAAGTGGAAATGGAGGTTGGATAATGATGTTAAGGGGTTTAGGACCTGGTGCATGAGGCTAAGGAGTGATTGGATTTGGTTCAAGGATGGAGGAAGCGATGATGCACAAGGATGTAGAAATTAGGGCAAGGTGGGAAAAGTATGGCAAATGAAGGGTAGGAATCATGGATTAAGGGTTGGAGCAGATTATCTGATGGAGGAAAGGTAGATAGAGAGGTAATATAGGTTATCTTCACACAATTTTCTAAAACTTACCAAACAAAGACTATGCAAACCCAAGATCTAGCTATCTTGACCTAATTTGACCTAAATAACAGTAAGGAAAATGAACAGTTTATTTGCAACGAAATAATGTGAAATGCTATGAAAAATAAGCAATCAAGACTCTGAACATGTAACCAACTTCTGCAAATAAAAATTGAACACTAATGATTGCACGACGAAGCAAAGACTGTGTTTTTGTTGGCAGCAAGGTCACCTTGATCCCAGCTCCTGATCCCACTTAGGGAGAGGTGAAATCAGAGGTGCTTGATGGCCTTTTTCTGAAGCTCTTCCCTATTAAGAACCTATCAACTCAATCTGAACATAAAAATCCTTTTTAATCATCAAAATCAATCTAAATAACAAAGCAAGATTTAAATCTAAATAGCAAATTTTATTCTAAGAATGCAGCAAAAACGCATAAAGGTAAACAAAGGAGGTACTGGGCACTTGAGATGGGCCCAACCCCAAGAGCTATAGCCTCCTAAGAGAGATTAGATCTGGTGCAAAGTTGGATTCATCTTTATTGATCAAAAGAATAGTTACATTCCAAAAATTGTCCACAAAGAAAACTTGAGAATGTGCTGAAATGCAGAGCTAAACTACTGCCTAAATAAAGACTAAAATCGAACTACAAACTAGCTATCTTCTTTCTACAAAGTGACTAACTACTGGCTAACCAAAATGAGGCCCTAAGCCTTCTTATTTATACAAATTGAGGACCCCAACAGTCCTCCTAAACTTTAGGGACTTGGCTGCCACAACTTGTAGTTAACAACAGTCCTACTTAACTTGCTTGGCTGCCCTTGTGATAATTGATTTGGTGGCCCTTGAACTCTGAGCTGATGGTGGATAATTCGAGGTAAGGGCCCATAAATGAAGGGGAGACCTTCCTAAAAATCCTCTCCACGAATTTGGTTGCCAAGTGCTAATTCAAACCTTTGATTTTGTCTCCAAATTGATCAAGAAAACTGCATAAAGCACACATTAGACTTGTTGGCATAATGACTAACCCAATTCACTCTATTAGCATAAATATAATCAAAAGCATGCAATAAACTAATGAGGATGGTGGATTAAGTCGAATTAGGAGGTTGAATGAGCCCATATAATTATCCATTTTTGGGGCTCATCGTCACCCCCTACTGAAAGTGTTGCTCATCCTTTGAGCAACCAATCTATCTCTTCATCTTTGATGGCCCTGGTGGCCTCCCTGTCATGCCAAGCTTCTAAAGTGATGTCCTTTTCTTGGCCATGAAACCATGCTTTTCTCTCTGCTTCTTTCCACTGCCTGTGCCCCTTTTCCTAGAGAATTCTCAACGTCCTGTAGAACTGTCTCAGCATCCTGTAGAGAGGCCTTTGTGTCCAACATTTTCATTCTTTCTCTCTAGGTGGATGTCTTCGGGCTTCCCCATTCATAGCTGATGGATATCTTTGAAGGAGGCTCCTCCTTTTGTTTAGCTTTTGTGTCCTTAATGACAATTTTCTCCTTTGACTGTGGTTTGGGTCTACCCACTTTTATCTGTGTGCTCATTTTTCACTTTAAAGTACATGGAGGTTTGCCTCTTTCCCTTCCTTTTTGGTCTTGGAGGTGTGCTAATGGTGCCAAGCATGGCTGCTGCCTCCCTGGCCAAAATCTCAGGTGATTTTCCCTTTTTGTTCCTCTGTTTCTAGACTTCCTATAGAAAGTCCTACGCTGACTGTTTTCTGTCTTCCTATAGAAACTTCTTTCTGGCTTCTTGTAGAAACTGTCTTCACTGTTTTGGTCTGCTTGGCTGGGGGTGTCTTGCCTTTTAATTGTGGTGTGGTTGCCTTGGTTGTGACAACTCCCATTTGGGCTTTCTTGGCCTTTTTTCTAGCCTTTTTTCCTTTTTCGCCCTCTGTTTTTGCTGTTGTCTCATTTTCTGTCTCATGCTCAGCGGTAATGTCAAATTCCTCTTTTTCCTTCTGTTCTTCCTCTGTTTTTCCCTATGTTTGAATGTCTTGTGCTCCCTCATGAATGTTCTTCTCAATTTCTTCAGTTGGCATGGTGTTGAGTTTGTGTTTTAACCAAAAAAGAGAAAATGCTCAAGTGGAAAAAACACAGTCAATCACTGAAATAGAGGACAACTGAATTCGGTCTTTTTTGAAACCAAGAAGGAATTTTTCGTGTGCTCTTTACAACATCAAATGGCAGTAATTTCCTTGTGTTAAAACTGCTGTCACCTCGAATTGGTCTATCTGTTTATGAAAGAAAAATTTCACAGATCAGAGCATAAGGACACTAGTTTTCTCACACATTGATAGATATGTAAATTCGGGTTTTTCCACACACAGGTTGGTCTGCTGCATGTCTTCCTTGCAAGGGAATTTTTTATTTTCTTCTTTTTCTTTTTAAAATTGATGAGGAAATTTCGGAAGCAGAAGAAAAGAATGGGTAAACTCATTGAATCATGCAGGCAGACTTCCACTGTTCTCAATGCACAAGCAGACTTTTTACTCTCATTTTTCAATTTAATGTCGTGTTCAATTCACCATTTTGCACCAACAAATCATGCACAAAGAAGTTTCCCTGATCCTACCTCACTTGGAGCTTGAAATTCACCAAAAATCCCACGTTTTCTTTCTGCATGGTTGTTTTCTGCGTTTCCTGTAGAAGACTTCCTGTAGAAATGCCTATAGAGCGCCCCTGCGCCTCTGAGCGAGCCTGATACGTAGCAGAATCTCAAAGACAGGCAGAGAAACTGGTGGAGGATGACTAGTTAATCATTTTGTGAAAACTTCAGTTGAGGATGTGACAAGTGCAAATGAACAGTAGTTTGTGAGTTTCAGCCGAGCATTCTTTAATTGTTGCGTGACTTGTGGTGAGGTGGCAAAAATGTGTGTTGTCTTTATTCGAACTGCAGTGATATTATGAACTGTATGTTCTCTTCTACCTGTTAATCATTTGATGTCCTGTGCACTAGAGTTCAACATGTCTACCACTACCTGTGTTTTTCAAATTTCACGTGAATGACTATACATGTGCGCTGGTGATCCCTAGATGAGCGCAACCGAATCTGGCTAGCTTTCTGGCTGAATCCCACCATCTCATTCGTTCATGCAGTGCTTAGATTAGATTCATGCAATAGAGGAATGAGTTTTAGTGACATACCTGGAAGTCGAATGGTCGCTGTGAGGTGTTGTGGCCTTTCATTTGCTGCATGCCTGGTTTTTGTGGTTGCATGATGGCTTGGTGGCTGATTCATGGCCATTTTTTCTTGTGCATGTATCCTCTAGCTAGATCCATGCTACAGGAGCTGGCTTCACGTTCAGATATGCACCCTCAAGCTGTTGATGTTGAATTTTCACAGGCTAGAAACTTGTTTTCACCATTGCTCCCGAATGATAGACCAGATCAATCTGAAACTTTCTGAGCATGTTCCTGTCATCATTATGCACCTCCCATAGCAAAATTGCGATCAATGGATGCACAACTTTCGAGAAAAATGGGAAATGGCTGAAGATTATAGCGATCAATTTCTCGGAAACCATGCATCGGAATCAGCTGAAACTGCTTGGGTAGGTTACTGTCACCCATATGCATCTCCCCATGAAACAGGTTTTGAAACAGATGCACATATATGGAGAAAACACAAAAATGGCTGACGGTGATGGAAGTGGATTTCTTGGAAACCATGCACCGGAATCGGCTGAAATTTCTCGGGCATGTTGCCATCATCCCTATACAACCTCTTGTAAAACGGTTTTGTAAATGGATGCATGGTTTTCAAGTTATAGAAAAAACAAATTCTGTTCTATGTATTTTTTTCTTCAAAGCATTCTGCAAGTTTTTGCATGTTAAACAAACTGAGCTTCAGCTGTGATGCAGGCATGGAGATGATGGAGGAGGAGTTTGAAGATTGCAGGAGGACTTCTGAACCCTTGAGGAAGCTATCATGTTCGCCAAACTACCTTTTTGCAATTCATTTTTAGCTTATTGTAATTTCTACAGGAACTTCCTGTAGAAAACACAGTTTTCATAAAAGAAGCACAATGAGGTGGAAAAAATGATGGAAAAGGGTGAGGGATGGACACATGGATATGTGCAGGCCTCATGGACACATTCCCAGCCTTTGGGTCCTCTTTGGAGATCAATTTGGCTTTTTTGTAAGCTTCCTGTAGAAGACACAAAACTTCCTGTAGAAAACACAGTTTTCATAAAAGAAGCACAATGAGGTGGAAAAAATGATGGAAAAGGGTGAGGAATGGAAACATAGATGCTTGCAGGCCTAACCAATAGATTCCAAGCTTTAGATTCCCTTCCAAAATCGAATCTGGCTCGCCTGAAGGTTCTACATGATGTTTTCTGTAGAAATACAGAACTTCCTGTAGAAATGCCTGTAGCTTCCTGTAGAAAGCCCAAGACTTCCTCTGTCTTTGTTTTGAGTGATCCTCCTGACCTGCAATGTCCTTCTTGTAACATGCAATTATTCAATGGAAATTAGATTTATTTTTTCTCTTTTTTCTCTTTTTTTTTTGAAAACAACTAGGGCGCCTCATGGAAGTTTTCACCCTAATTGTCTACCCTAGGTGCCTCCAAGGGAGGTTTTCACCCAATGATCTTATTCTTTTTTATTTTCTCTTTTTTTCAAACCCATTGACTGCCTCATGGAGGTTTTCAATCAATGAGCAAATCTAAGGCGCCTCCGAGGAGGTTTTCATCTTAGATTTTTCCTCTTATTTCCATTTTTTTAATTTTTTTTTCTTTTTTCTTTTTTCCTTTTTTTCTCTTTTTTCTACCCTACCCTACTTGAAAAAAAAAAATTGTTCTCAATTATAAGAATACTTCCAATGGAGCCATGTGCACATCAAGATTAGACACAAAATGATGTGGAGGCTTGAAATGCATGCTTTGACATGTATTTGGATTTCAAAGAACAAATGATTTGACTTTGAAGGGATCAAGCATAGCTGAGGAAGAGAGTACTGCTGCAACTTAGTGACCGTATGAAACCATATCTCAATATAGCTCTGATATCCTTGGTCCTTTTGCTGATCTGGATCATTCTCCATATCTTCTTCTATCATGACCTTCACATCTTCCTCCTTTTGTTGAGTTTTCTCTTGAATACATGGAAGATTTGATGGTAACCATGAGGGAACTCTCTTGATCTCTGATTTTGATGTCTTCTCTTCATCAAATGCAACCCATGGTTCTTTGATCTCTTCTTTTGAATCTTCTTTTGCTGGATGTGATCCTTCAATGCTTTCAAGATAATCTCTTTTTTGCAATACTCTTGTTGAGTTATGGTGAAGATCATTGAGCCCAAGAGGAATCATTTGTACATGTTGTGCCTCAGCTTTGAAATTGGGTTGAGCTACTCCAATGTGCGGGTTTGGAAATGGCGGTATGGGTAGCTGAGTGGGAGTGTATATTTGAGATGGATGTGGATGGGGTTGTGGTTGGGCAGGTGGCGGAGGAAAATGAGCGGGAGGAGAGTTGTATTGGGGCCTCCACCCCTGATGAGGTGCATTCCACCGAGGTTGTGGTTGAGCATAGGGGTGAAATGCATGAGCAGCTGGTTGGGCATAATATGGAGATGTGAATGACCAAGGAGGAGGTGTGGACCAGGAAGGATGAGCAGGGGGACCCCAAGAAGGCATGGAAGTGGCTTGATAGGGGTCATAATAGGTCTCGGATATCCCTTGCAGTTCCTGTTGGTAAGGTCTGGGTCCATGTGGCCTCCTTTGGTTCATATAATAGAGTGATTTAGTGGCTTCTTTGGCTCTCCGATATGCAGCTTTAAGCCCAGGCAAGGAAGGGCACTGATTCATAGGATGGTATTCTTCACAGAGGAGACACACATCCAGGGAGTGCATTGGACATTTGTTCCTAGGATGCTTTCCAGTGCACGTAGGACAAAAGATGTCCAAAACCCTCTTGGCTTCCTCTTGCTTCCTTTGGATCTGCAAGGTATCTAGTTGCATGGCAAGAAACTCCCTCATCTCACTCTTGAAATCTTCCATCTGATTTGAAAATTCATTTTTGGATAAGGTACTACTCCCAACATTTCTGTTTGCAGCCATTTGCTCCAGTGGAATTTTTTCTTCTTCTTCTCCCCTAGAGGTTCTTTAAATATGTCTTGATGTCCGCCAAGGGGTTCTTCTTAATCACAGCCATCGAAGAAGAGAGAAGGTTGGTTGTGTGAAGCAGTGGGGGGTGTTGTGCAAGTATTTTTCTGACTTATCTCTACTCCTACCAGGCATGAAAGGAAATCTTTTTAGTTGATTTTTGTATTTGTCTTCTTGTACCTACAAAACTAAAATAGATTGAACTGCAACTAACTATCTTGCTGAAATGAAAATGCGGAATTGAAATGAAAGCAGGAAAGGACTAATCTATTTTGCTCAAATGAAATTGCAGGAATGAAATGCTAAGCTACGCTTACAGAATTGAAATGCTAATCTACGCTTGCAGAATTGAAATGCTAATTTACGCTTGCAGAATTGAAATTCTAATCTATGAAAGTAGGAAATGTCTACTCTACTTTTGCGGAAATGAAATTGCAGAATGGAAATGAAATAAACTACTTAGCATAAGGTTGTAGTGGAAAATAGAAGAAAAGCAACAATCACTAATACTCTGACGCTTCCCCGGCAACGGCGCCAAAAATAGTGGTGGGCCCCAGTATTGCAGCAATAATGTTGCAACTCCTCGGACTCCCTTCTTTAATTTTATCAACCCGGTTGTTCATAACAAACTTGGAAGCGACGGTGCTGTATGCACAAGTACTAGCTCTTGCCGCAGCTGTCACTTGGTTAGCTGGCACAAGTCCGTTAGGAGATTAAGCCAACTTCTATGAGCTCTTAGAAGAAGCTTTTTAACTGATGGATGAAAGTTAACCCAAAGGAAGCTAATCTACTTGCGGAAGAAACTGAAAGCCAGAAAGAAACGCAAACCCTAGCAAACCCTAATTCTACCAGCTAATCCTACTAATGCAAGAAGGAAGATGCAAGCTACTGAATGAGATGCCATTGACTTCTAAGAAGATGAAATGCATGTATCTAATCTATGTCTACAGCAGAATCTGAAAGAACCATCTCTTTGTATTTTTGAATAAGTTGTCAGAATTATCATGCATGCAATTTTAACTATTTTTGACTGTGCAGAGGTGGATTGGCGAGGGGAAATAGTTGGAAGAGGTCGGGAAGGTTCAAAAAGGGCCTAAGGGGGTCCTAACACCCTTCCAGAGAGTTTCACAGAGTTTGGGTATCAAGAAACCTCATTTGTGAGCTTCTACAGGAAGTCTGCAGGGGTTCTACAGGATGTTCTGGAATTTCTACAGGATGTTCTGCGATTTTCTACAAGATGTTCAGAAAAGTGGATTTTGGAGGGTTGATGGAGGAAAAATGTTGGGAAAGTGGAAATGGAGGTTGGATAATGATGTTAAGGGGTTTAGGACCTGGCGCATGAGGCTAAGGAGCGATTGGATTTGGTTCAAGGATGGAGGAAGCGATGATGCACAAGGATGTAGAAATTAGGGCAAGGTGGGAAAAGTATGGCAAATGAAGGGTAGGAATCATGGATTAAGGGTTGGAGCAGATTATCTGATGGAGGAAAGGTAGAAAGAGAGGTAATATAGGTTATCTACACACAATTTTCTAAAACTAACCAAACAAAGACTATGCAAACCCAAGATCTAGCTATCTTGACCTAATTTGACCTAAATAACAGCAAGGAAAATGAACATCAGTTTATTTGCAACGAAATAATGTGAAATGCTATGCAAACTAAGCAATCAAGACTCTGAACATGTAACCAACTTCTGCAAATAAAAATCGAACACTAATGATTGTACGGTGAAGTAAAGACTGTGCTTTTGTTGGCAGCAAGGTGACCTTGATCCCAGCTCCTGATCCCACTGAGGGAGAGGTGAAATCAGAGGTGCTTGATGGCCTTTTTCTGAAGCTCTTCCCTATTAATAACCTATCAACTCAATCTGAACATAAAAATCCTTTTTAATCATCAAAAGCAATATAAATAACAAAGCAAGATTTAAATCTAAATAGCATATTTTATTCTAAGAATGCAACAAAAACACATAAAAGTAAACAAAGGAGGTATTGGGCACTTGATATGGGCCCAACCCCAAGAGCTACAACCTCCTAAGAGAAATTAGAGCTGGTGCAAAGCTGGATTCATCTTTATTGATCAAAAGAATAGTTACATTCCAAAAACTGTCCACAAAGAAAACTTGAGAATGTGCTGAAATGCAGAGCTAAACTACTACCTAAAGAAAGACTAAAATCGAACTACAAACTAGCTATCTTGTGCCTACAAAGTGACTAACTACTGGCTAACCAAAATGAGGCCCTAAGCCTTCTTATTTATACAAATTGAGGACCCCAACAGTCCTCCTAAACTTTAGGGACTTGGTTGCCAAAACTTGTAGTTAACAGCAATCCTACTTGACTTGCTTGGTTTCCCTTGTGATAATTGATTTGGTGGCCCTTGAACTCTGAGCTGATGGTGGAGAATTCGAGGTAAGGGCCCATAAATGAAGGGGACACCTTCCTAAAAATCCTCTCCATGAATTTCGCTGCCAAGTGCTCATCTAAACCTTTGATTTTGTCTCCAAATTGACCAAGAAGACTACATAAAGCACACATTAGACTTGTTGGCATAATGACTAAGCCAATTCACTCTATTAGCATAAATATAATAAAAACATGCAATAAAATAATGAGAATGGTGGATTAAGTCGAATTAGGAGGTTGAATGAGCTCAAATAATTATCCATTTTTGGAGCTCATCAATAACCCTACAGGTGGTAACACCAGAACCTCTTTAGATATGGCCATTAATACAACATTACTTCCCTAAATGGTTGGTAAACTCAAATATCAACATGTCTTTCTATAGTGCTAAAGAAGGTGTCTTCCCTAAATGGTTGTTAAACTCAAATATCAACATGTCTTTCTGTAGTGCTAAAGAAGGTATCCATAATTTAAAAACAGTTTTTTTTTGCCCTTCAAATTCGATTATTTGTATGAGAAAGTATGTGCATGATCCAGGCACTAGGATTTACATTATTATATTTACTAAAGCGTAAGTGAATTCTAAAAATGGGTTTTATACCCAAGTAATAAAATTAGTATAGAAAAATGGTATAGTTTAAAATCTACAAGTGGATGCAACAATGTGCAATATATCAATAATGAAAAATAAGAGGAAAGTACATGCTTGAAGACACGGACTAGGAAAAATTGGGCTCTTGACATTGAGAGTTCAATAGAGAAACATTGTGTCCAGGTTGGCAATGATGAACTTGAGGACATTGTGAACTTACGAAGCTATTGTAATAAAAAATGTAAATTTGTTAAATTAGATTGTAATTTTCCAACAAAATTGTGAATTGTGGAAAACTTGTTGGAATAAATTTCTTCCAAGGCTGTATCAACTACATGCAATAATAATTTGATAATTTCTTAAGAATAGGTTGGTTGGATATTAAAGGATCTAAATATTCTCAGAAGCCCTAGCTACAAGGTTGATTTTGGTAGTTCATCTCAAGCATAGGTTTGTGGCACAAAGTTATAATAAAGAAAGTGTACCTACCCTCCTCCAATAATGCAATGAATTCAACGTATTATGAAGGTGGAAACTAATGCCTCTCATGTTTGGTGAGTACTAACCAAATCATTCCTTACACTTTTCTTATTATTCAATTGCATTTTAGTTAACAAACAAGGAATGGAAATTCTATTAGAATCACAAGTGACATTTGGATTGGTTTAGAATTTGATTTACATATGGATAAAATTCTAAAATTTTCATGGATGATTCAAGCATTCTATACAATAGACCTTCTTATTGGCTTAAATGAAACATTGACAACAAAACCCTCATTTGTGCATCTTCCTTCCTCAATAAACAATTCTATGTATCTCTCAATCATATACTCTAGGATACAAGATTCCCTTGGTTACTCCTCTTAGAAACAAGATGTTCATTAAAATAGCTAGAGTAATTGGATGGCCCATATAACCATCTCCATTTTCACTTGATACGACCTAGTATAAAACTGTTAGAAGATGTAGACAAACTAGAATGGTGAGCAGATCCATTGACATGAAAGCACATAGTGAACTTTGGATATAGTATAGAGTTTTAATTTGGATAATAAAAAGGATTGGTGACAATGGTATGGAAATTTGATCTCGTTTTAAAGGGTTGATAATTATTGTTAGTCATGACCATGAAAGCTAAAAGTTGAAAAAAAAAATCCTAAATACCATCTAAATTACCACATAAAATTTTATGCTTAGAATAGTTAGATGATAGACATTGATTCTAGGGCTACCTAGAAAGTATAAAGTTGGTAGAATTGGTCTCAATAATAGTTTCTCTATACAAGGTAGAAGGAAAAGAGGATTTAAAGAACATTTATTGGAATAATTAATTATTCCAAACAATATATGGTCCCTATCCATGACCTCGTGGGTCCTATCCATGAGACGACATGGCATCACCCACGTGGAGGCCATGTAGGTACCTTCCAAGAATGAAATTATATTGGTTAATGTGGTTGTGCCATCTGGGCCACATGTGGATGCCGCATGAATACCGCATGGGTTCCATGTGGTAGCCCATTACATATGACACGTAATATGATTAGGCAAAGTTCAAGTGGGAATAACTTTAAATTCGGGAACCATTTTTTCAAGTAGATAATGTTTTCCAACATTATTTCCATCATTTTCTAGTCCTTTTTAGGCCATAATTACAACTCTTTGTTTCATTATGAGACTTGTGATGCCTTTCTTTTTAGGATCCTCTTAAGCATCCTCCTATTTCTGTGGTTTCTTTTTTGCTATTTGCCTAACACTTTGCCTCTTTTTTCTTTTCTTTTTTTCCTTCGGGTCACTTTTTTTTCCATCACTTTTGTTTCTTCGTCATAACCATTTTTGGTGGAGAATTGTGTGCTTCAGATCGCTTTTTATTTTACTATTCATTTCTAGTATTATTTACAGTTTATGCACTTTATTTTTCAGTGGCATTGGCATCATAAAACATGCTCATTTAACTCTTCCATTGGCACATTATGCACGCAGTCACACCCTAAGAGAGTGTGATCTTGGCTACATGCCCCAAGCTAAGACTCCAAACACTCCACATTAGCAATAACTTAACTCACATAGATTAAGGACACTTGCGAAATAAGGCAAAAGAATCTAGTATTTAGGTTTAGGATTTGTGGGATAGGATTCCAAAAACCCCCTTTCATCACTTACACCAAGACATAGACAATTGTGCTTATAAGGAGCTTGAAATCCTTCACAATCCCATGTTCAAAACTGGTGCAAACTAGAAACCCGATTCATAAGGGGCGAGGCTTAGGTCCCAGTGTGTGCAACTCTCCATGAGGTTACCCAACTCGTTATTTGAGGGCTCCACATTATTGACTAAATACCAAGAATACCATGATTTGACCACCCCTGTGGGACGAAGGTAACCTTAGTGTCTAGTCTTACGAAAAGACCCTATAGGCATGATTGTTGGAAGCAACCATTTCTCTACCCCACCTTCATCTAGTCAGCCCTACTTGTGGACATCAGACCCCATCAAATAAGAAGTCTTTTGGAAAGCCATCTAAAACAATAGAACTAGGACTTGATTCAGGATTTAGACAACCTTTACGCTAGATGTGTTTTTTTACAGGAGTTGTTTGGTTGGATCAGAGTAACATATCATTATAATTAGTTTGCACTTCACATCACTACAATAGGTGTTTTCTTGTTGTTTCTTACTTTCTTTATTTACCCTCTCCCCATAGTATTTCAAGTTTTATTTTGTGATGACACCATTTCACCGCCTAAATGCTTGTCATGGAGACTTCGTGGCCTTCACCACTAGTTTCCTTTAGGAGATTCTCTCACCCCTGCTCGACAAATAAGGGTTCCTCGATCCCGTCCTCCACCTAGTCCACGTACATACTCTAGTTCCTCTTACTCCTCGAGTTCCTCCATTGATTACACATCTTTCCAACCCTAAATCACTACCATGTCAGGTGTTAATGTAGGTAGCGGAAACCTAGGTGGTGACACTAATTCTAACTAGGGTAACCCTACAGGTGGTAACACTAGTCCTAAATATGGTAACACTAGTACTAACTAGGGTAAAACTACAGGTGGTAACACCAAAACCTCTTTAGATATGGCCACTAATCCAACCTTACTTTCCTAAATGGCTGGTAAACTCAAATATCAACATGTATTTCTATAGTGCTAAAGAAGGTATCCCATAATTTGAAAATGGATTGTTTTTGCCCCTCAAATTCAATTATTTGTATGAGAAAGTATGTGCATGATCCAGGAACTAGGCTTTACATTATTGTATTTACTAAAGAGTAAGTGAATGCTAAAAACGGGTTTTATATCCAAGTAATAAAATTAGTATAGAAAATTGGTATATTTTAAAATCTAGAAGTGGATGCAACAATGTGCAATATATCAATAATGACAAATAAGAGGAAAGTACATGTTTGAAGACATGGACAAGGAAAAACGAGGCTCTTGACATTGAGAGTTCAATAGAGAAACATTATGTCTAGGTTGCAAATGATTAGCTTGAGGACATTGTGAACTTACGAAGCTACTGTAATAGAAAATGTAAATTTTTTAAATTAGATTGTAATTTTCCAACGAAATTGTGAATTGTGGAAAACTTGTTGGAATAAATTTCTTCCAAGGTTGTATCAACTACATGCAATAATAATTTGAGAATTTCATAAGAATAGGTTGGTTGGATATTAAAGCATCTTAATCTTCTCAGAAGGCCTAGCTACAAGGTTGATTTTGGCAGTTCATCTCAAATATAGGTTTGTGGCACAAAGTTATAATAAAGAAAGTGTACCTACCCTCCAATCATGCAATGAATACAATGTATTATGAAGGTGGAAACTAATGCCTCTCATGTTTGGGGAGTACCAACAAAATCATTTCTTATACCTTTCTTATTATTTGATCACATTTTAGTCAACAAACAGGAAATGGAAATTCCATTAGAATTACAAGTGACATTTGGATTTGTTTAGAATTTGATTTACATATGGATAAAAATATAAAATTTTCATGGATGATGCCAGCATTCTATATAATAGACCTTCTTATTGGCTTAAATGAAACATTAACAACAAAACCCTAATTTGTGGATCTTCCTTCCTCAACAAACAATTCTATGCATCTCTCAAACATATACTCTAGCACACAAGATTCCCTCGGTTACCCCTCTTAGAAACAAGTTGTTCATTAAAACAACTAGAGTAATTGGATGGCCCATATAACCATCTCCATTTTCACTTGATATGAGCTAGTACAAAACGGTTAGAAGATGTAGACAAACTAGAATGGTGAGCATATCCATTGACATGAAAACACATAGTGAACTTTGGATATAGTATATAGTTTTAATTTGGATTATGAAAAGGATTGGTGACAATGGTATGGAAATTTTACCTCCTTTATGATTGTTAGTCATGATTATGATAGCTAAAAGTTGAAAAAAAAAAGAAACTAAATACCATTTGATTACCACATGAAATTTTATGGCTAGAATAGTTAGATGACAAACATTGATTCTAGGGCTAGCTAGAAAATATAAAGTTGCTAGAATTGGTCTCAACAATAGTTTCTCTATGCAAGGTAGAAGGAAAAGAGGATTTAAAGCACGTTGATTGGAATAATTAATTATTCCAAACAATCTATGGTCCCTATCCATGAGACGACATGGCATCACCCACATGGAGGCCATGTAGGTACCTTCCAAGAATGGAATCATGTTGGTTAATGTGGTTGTATCATTCGGGCCACATGTGGATGCCACATGAATACCACATGGGCGCCATGTGGCAATCCATTACAGGTGACGCGTAATATAATTAGGCAAAGTTCAAGTAGGAATAAATTTCAATTCGGGAATCAGATTGAGATAAAATCTCCACGAGAAGAACATAATTGTAGCATCAGATTTTATATTTTATGTTGTGACTTCATCTTCATAATAGACATTAGGTTTAAGGTCAATTCAACAAGTAACCCTTTCCACAACCCAATCTAGTGATGGGTGGGAGAAGTTGTTAGTGCTTGGGTGGGAGAAGTTGTTATAATTACGAATGTAAACAAAAGGCAAATCCTGAAGTGAGCTTGGACAACATGATGGATTGTCTAATAAGAAAAGCACATGCACAAAGGCCATCCTTTTGGATATTTTTGGTTGGATCTTGGAGGCACATATATCCTTCTCCAGTGCAAGGAGTGAGAGGATGACCATGTATTGAAAGATGCATTGAATTTTAGTCTTGTCTAGATTTATGGACTTGATCCATTTTCCCTTTGGATTTGAAGTTATATATAAAGAGGTTTATAAAAATTGTGTGTTCCCTCTAAGAAAATAACACCATTTAATACAACAATTTGTGCTCTCAAAGACAATCACAAAGAAAAAGAGAGCAGAAATCCCTTTACTCATAAAACCCCTCTAGTCTCCAACAATTTCACGTGAATACAATTATCATAGAAAATTAGTCCAATATTAGTTTTAGGGGAAAGACCCATTTCAATCTCTTCAATTATATCTCTAATTCCACCAAAATTACCATAGATTCTTTTGAATATAATGGATTAGCTAACTTTACTATTCTGTGTTGTATGCTTTGAAACCAAATTTATTAACACCAACTCTAATATGAAATGTTTAGAATTCATATAAATAAAAAACAATGTTAAGCTACCAATTCAAGAAGCCAAGAGAAACCCATTGATAAGGAATTGTAACAATTCAAAAAGCCAAAAGAAACCCATTGATAAGGAATTGTAACATCTCGAATGTGCAAAAAAAATATTTGAGTTCCCTTGACACGACATCTTCAAATTTATAAAGTCACTTAAAAAAACTAAAACACAAACTTAATCATAAGAAACAAAACCATATTTCAATTACAAAACCATATTTCAATTTGTGGAAACCCACAATTAAAAAGGAGTGACCCGACTTCATGTGGTGCTCTTCTCGAGGGAGTCCGCCTACCTTCATGGACTTCATGTGGTGTCCTTATCAAGGGAGTCGGCCTACCTTCATGGACGCTTGATATAAATACTAAAAGCCAGTTGGACTTCATAGGACTCGATCATCACCAAGTTGGACATTCACTGATATATTTCGTACTACTCGCTCGGCCATCTTCTTCGAGATTCTTTCTGCAACAAAATCGTGAAGGGAAAGGGATTAATTTGTGAGTGAGAACATGGAACCTTTTTACACCGACAATGCAAAAGATCATGAGCACGAGCCAGAGGAGATTCTTGATTTGCTGCCTCCAAGATTTAGAGAAATTAGTAGCAGCTCAACAGCCATGGAAAGTTTCAATTTGATGAACGACGATCTTATAAGCCATCGAATTATTCCAAGCCTCGACGGCCATCTACGCGCCCTCATTTCCAACGGCAGGGCTGGACTTATTGCTAACAGACTTCGACATTTGGTTGACACAGCGCCGCCGCCACCACGACAATGCAATCTTCTGTTTCGCGTGAAACCAAGAGGTTGGCACCAGAGACGCGGCCGTCGCCGTGAAACCACGGTGAGTGAAATAAATTTTATCGAGTGTGCCATCAGAGACAAGAGGTTGTCACCCTTCCCTCAACATGAGTTCACGGCTTTAACTATTCCGCATGAGTTTCCACCAGAAGAATCAAATCAATCTTTTGTGGAAGCGATCGGACATAAAATTATTTTCTGGAATAGTACAAACGATCGGCAGCATCCCTTCTGTTACATACCAAATTCAGACCAGAACTCCGATAGTTCTTTCCGGGCTTTGGATACTTCCACAATAGCTGGAGAACTCCACAACGAGGTTTCTTATGGGATTCTTAAAGTAACAGTGGGAGATCGGTTGATAGTGTTGTTGGGTACCCATAGAAATCGTGCAACAATGTTGTCGTTAGACGTAAACTCTGAAAAGTGGTCACTTCTTCCAGAGTGTCCGTACAACATATATGATACACCTATCCCGTGGAAAGGAAAACTGTATCTAGTAAATACTACTAGTTGGGTATATGCAGGCAACGATGATACTACTATACTCGTTCCCATGCACTTCGACTTTCAGAGCAACGTGTGGGTAGTGGGAGGAGAAGAGAACACAACGTTTGCTCGGCATTTAATGAAATTTCATAGATATGTTCCGCCTTCCTCCGGTAACCTCTTCCGTAAATTCCTTGTCACGTGCGTGTTAGGGAGATGTATGATATCCTCCAAATCCGGAACACTTTATGCCATATCTCAGAGGTCAGATACAGAGGATGCCAATGGCGATTATGGCGAGTATCCAATTGGGTGTATTTACGCTATGGATGATTTAGCAAGTGGATGGAGGAGAATTCAGAGCCGGAAAAGTGAGCACACTCAACAAGTTGATCCTTTCAAACTCCCTAAGCTTCCTAAAGGTAAATATGTACGGACTAGAACTAACTGTTGGGAAATAAATGAGCACGACATACTCTTAGTTGTTCTACATTTTGTGTATATGCGAAAGGGTCTCTGGGCGAGGTATGCGTGGTGGACCTTCAACAAAGATGATGGTGTTAAAAACTATGGTTACGAGGAGTTAAATCAGTCGGCTTTAAAAAATGCTTCCGATATTTCACTCTTGAAAATTGAAATGTGAAAATTTTGAAATTGGTTTATTTAATGATAAGTTTTTTAATTGATTTTTTTAATTAGTTAAAGAGTTTGGCAATTTTTCTATATGTATTTGTTATGGATATGGTATATGGAAGGTGCATTTATCTTAAAAATCATGATATGAAAAATTATTTAATATAATATTAATGGTTTTGGGCAAAAGTGGACTTTGACTAAGGATCACACTCATTCATTATTCATTAGTGGGACAAACTTGATAGTTGAGGACTACATGAAGCTTGAAAATAATAATTTTTATTTCCATTTCCATAATTTTCCTAGGTAACTTGGAATTCCTTTTTGGCATGCAAGAATACATACTAATGCTACATAAAAATCTCTACTCCCTCTTAGCGAGGCAGGTATTCTCTACAAGTGACTTTTCCTTGCTGAAATTTATCCTTCCTTAAGAAAAGTTCATGAGATTTTCAAGTTGATTCATGTGTATAAAATAAATCCATTCTAGATTGGGTAATTTAATTCACTCATATAGGTTTCTGGCCAAAGTCCTTAATGGCTCCTTAGGAAAATGCATCAATCTCCTTTGGTCATAACCTAGCCAAATACTCTTGGAATTTGAGTTCTTTTAGCTTCTTAGGAGAGAATTTTCTTTTGGACCATTCACCTTTTTAGTCAATGTCTTTTATGACCTAGCAAAGTCCTTCTCGCTTCAAAGGTGAATTACATCTATCTCCTTCAGTCGACATAGCCAAGTCCTTTTGGCTTCTAAGGGGAAGATTTGCCCAATCCTATAATTTCCCTCAGACATACACTTATGGCTGACCTATTAAAGTCCTCTTGACTTAATAGTTGACTATATCCTATAAATTCCTCATTAATTACCTTGCATCATTCACCTTTTTGGTCAAATTCCTTTATCACTTAGGCAAGTCATTCTGGCAGCCAATTTGTCTAAGTTTCAAAGGTGAATGTATTCATCTCCACTAGTCAAATTCCTTGTTGCAAAAATCTAATGATTCCTTTCTAATAAGGGATACATTCAACATCAAACTAAGCTCTTTTGTCCTTTTACGTTGAGTTGGGTAAAAGAAGTGTTGAAAAGAGGAAGAGATGAAGAGGAAAACTCTTATTTTGTGGCTATATTGATAGACATAAGGATCGTGGTATATTGGATTTTACTTGTAAAACATTTCTCTCCAAAAATATTAGGCAATAACATGTCTAAAAATAAATATTTCAAAAGCAATTCGAACACACATAAATGCTAAAAGAAATAACATGTAGTTATAATGGAGTAACATCTTCCTCTTGTATGGTTGTTATCTGTTAAATTATGGTATGTTCTACGCTTAGAGCAGTTTACTTATTTTTCTTCTTATTACCCACGGATTAGCAATCACATATACATTAAGTAAAGTGCAAATAGATCATTAAATGATCAACAAAAAATAAGCCAAGACAAGAGACACAAGATGTGGTGGCTAGCCAAGGGCAGACCTCAATGCAGGGAAACACTTTGCTCAAATCTTCTTTTCTCTTCAACAGAGAGGAACAATACAAAATCTGAATTTTGTAATTTTATATCGGTAGCAGCAAACCCTAGATCAGAAAACTCAAACTTGGTCAAACTAGTTGAAATTGACCTTAAAAATGCTTGGTCAATTTTCGGTGAACTTGTCCTCGAACAACTTGAAGAAACAGCCCTTGAACAACCCCAAAAGTATAGTCAATTTGTAGCTTTCTAAAGTCAACTTGCAGCCCTAAACTAGGGCAGTCAACACCAGCCAAACCAAAGGTCAGAACACCTCGATTTTCATGCCAAAAACTGTGGCTTGCCTAGGAGAGGAAACCACACCCAATCTGCACTTCTAGATGGTCATTTCTTGGTCAACGTTGGTCAAAGAGATGACCTGCTACCCTAGTGTCCTTTCTGTGTCTTCCTTGCCCTAAGACATCTTCCTTCCAGCCACACATGAGAGAGAGAGAGGCTTCTTTTATGCGTAAGAGAGAGAGAGAAGATGAATGAATGAATTGTCCAAATGAGAAAGAGGCTCCTTGTATTTATATGCAAACGTTGAGGATGAATAGATGTGACTGTTGGGCTTCTGAGCCTACATAAGTTTGCTAGCCGACCTTGACAATTTGTCCATAATCAAAATAAATTCATATCCCTATAAATGCTTATCGAAATCGGATGATCTTTAGATCAATCCTACACCTCTCGATGAGAGGAATCTAAGAAAAATATCAGAAGCCATAAATAGGGTGATGCACATGGAGTTTGGCCCTAGTTTCAAATTTTAACACTCCTTCTCAACTAGGGAGAACTTCATGTACAATCCGTCAGACTGTCGCTGCTATTTTTCCATCAAATGCACTATCTTGTACAGCTTGACCACACTTTGATCTACGTTACTCTGCTCTTTTATGCTCAAACTATGAAGGAGAAGAATTGATCGAGGATGTATCATACCATCCTCCACTGACCTAAAGTCAGTCTCAGAGTGTGAACCACTCTCACTAATCCGAGATCAATACCATTGATCCCAGATCAATGGAGGTCATCCTGGCATAGGGAGTATGGTAGATAGAGCGATTCGTCCATCACTAATACTACTATGGTCCTTATCCTCATTTCCCAGCTCATTAATCAGATGAGAGGTACTTCCCATGAGTCCCAGACTGCATGGGTAGGATGCCTCAACAAGAGAACTAATCATCCTGTCCACAGGAGAATGAATCATCCTGTCAAGTGCATTCCACGGAGAACTAATCATCCTAGCCTATAGGAGAAATAATCATCCTATTCCATAATTGCCATAGAGAATGAATCATCTTGGCCCACAGGAGAACTAATCATCCTGTTCCACAGTCACCACGTGGTGTCACAGGGGAAGGTTGAACCTTTACCCTGTACATAGTGCACCACTAGGGGATGGCGAGTCGCCTGGTGGTCACATGTCGCTCCAAGAAGTACCCCGCGCCTCCTAGAGCTCCCAGAGCTCAATACATCATACTTGGCCCTCATAATAGGGTCTCTGAATGACACCAATTCGTTCTCAGAAAGTCAAGAATTTGACCTTTCCTAGGGGCTTTGTCAAAATGTTGGCGACCTGTTCATTTGTACCGATATGTTGGAGCCTTATTGCTCCTCGCTGCACCATATCTCGAATATAGTTGTACCTAATATCGATATCCTTGGAGAGATCATGAAATATGGGATTCTCTGGTAAACAGATCCTGATCTAGTTGTCACACGGGATCACAGTTGTATCCAATGTAAATCTAAACAGCTCACTAAAGAGCTTTCGCAACCATACTACCTCACAGGAGGCCATGCTAGGAACAATGTATTTTGCCTCAGCGGTGCTCAAAGCCACCGACTTCTAATTCCTCCTCATCTAAGATATTGAGGCAGATCCCAAAGAGAAACAGCACCTGAAAGCACTCTTTCAGTCCACCACACTGCCTACCCAATCAGCATCAATATACCCAAGTAGTCTCACATCTCCGGTAGTGTATCTCAACCCATGAGTGATTGTGCCACGAAGATATCTCAACATATTCTTAGCACCAATCTAATGTGAGTGGTGAGGCTCAACCATATGTTGACTCAATGTGGTGACTGCAAAGCATATATTCAAATGGGAGTTCACCAAGAACATAAATGCTCCGATGAGTTGACAATACTTGGTAACATTTTGTAAAATAGGTCTGACAGCACTACCGCTTAACTTCTCGAAGTCAAGCTCCGTTGGGGTAGTTACTGGCTTGCAGTCCATCATGTCGAATCTCTCCAATATCTTCACCACATATTATCCTTGAGACAGGAAAATCTCCTTGGTTTCTACCAGACTTCGAGTCCTAGGAAATAGTATATAAGTCCTAGGTCTTTCATCTCGAACTAAGAAGCCAACTCCCTCTTACATTCATGAATGAGAGGGTTTGCACCTGTTAGAAAGAGGTTGTCAACATATAGCACCAATATGAGAGGCTTTTCATCTATAACGTTAAAGTAAAGGTTAGGGTTGGCTTCACTACTAGTGAATCCCAGCTTCATCAAGTAGCTATCGGTCCTCTCATACCATCCTTAGGGTGCTTTCTTTAGCCCATAAAGGGCCTTCTTCAACCTACACACATGAGATTATCGATCATAAGTCTCAAATCCTTCGAGTTTCTCCACATAGACCTCTTGTTTGATCGAACCATGTAAGAACGCAGTCTTGACATCCATCTGATGTAGGTTTCATCCTTGTGTAGCAGCAAGGGCTATGATTGAGCAGAGTGTGGTATATCGGGTAATAGGTGCAAATATCTCGTCATAGTCTATACCTTCCTTTTCGGAGAAGCCACGAGCGAAAAAATGAGACTTATACTTTTCCGCACTTCCATCAACTGCATACTTTATCTTGTAAAGCCATTTTGAAGTGAAAACTACTTTGTCCTGGGGTGTGGGAAACACATCCCAAACATATTTTTTCATAATGGACTCATATTCCTCAGTCATAAAATCCTTCCATACTTAATGCTTGACAGCATCTATGAATGACAAAGGCTCATTTTGGATGATCGTGCTCATGATGGTCAAGTATCCTTGATACCTGTTTGGTTTCTTACTTTCATGGAAGGTTCCTCTGGGTGCAATGTGTTCTTCAGCATCATCAAGTGTCCCGCTAAGCCATGAAGTCCTCTTCCTAGAAGAGGAAGGCTCTTGCAGAGGAGGATCAACAGGATCCATAGGTTCTTCCACATTAGACATCGTCACATCTTCCTTTTCCTTTGGTTCTCCGGTGTCGGCTTCTTTAGATCCCCTTAAAGTAGGAAGATTGTCTACTTTGCTAAGATCCATATCTTCATCAAAGGTGACATCAAGACTAATCACGACTTCCCTTTGACCAGCTACATAGATTCTATAGCCCTTAGTATTTTCACTATAGCCCACGCAGATTCCTTTCTTTCTAGATGCACCCAATTTATTCCTTTTTCTCTTTAGGCACATGAAAAAATACAGGGCTTCCAAAAATTCTAAAATGAGATACGTTAGGTTTCTTACCGATGAACATTTCTTTGGGAGTCTTGGAACCCAATGCTTAATGAGGGCATCATCTTTGTACATATATGACAGTATTTGCAGCTTCAGCCCATAGAAACTTCAGGAAGTCTTTGATCATGGAGCATAGCATAGACAACTTCCACAATTGTACGATTCTTCCTTTTCGCCACACCATTCTGCTTAGCAGTATATGGTATAGTAGTCTCCCTCTTAATGCCATTCTCTTTGTAAAAGTCATGAAACTCATTAGATTCATGTTCAGTCCCATTATCAGTCCTTAAGGTCTTGATCTTCTTTTCGGTTTGATTCTCGATCAAGGCTTTGAAGTGATGAAACCAGGAGAACACTTCATCTTTCTTTTTCAAGATGTATATCCAAGCCTTGCGAGAATAATCATTTGTAAAAGGGAGGTAATATAAATATCCTCCCAAGGAGTTCATAGGCATCATACTGTATATGTCTGAGTGAACCAACTACAATATATCATAAGTCCATCTTTGGCTTGAGGGGAATGGTCCCCTTTTGAGCTTTCCTTCAGCACATCCTAGACATACACGTTCTGGCTCTAATCTGAACTCGAGCATCCTGGTCACCATCTTTCTTACATCAGGTAGAGCTTTATAATGAAGGTGAGAAAACCTCCAATGCCATAGTTTGGACTGAAGAGATGTGTCATAAGACATGACACCTAGCAGACTTCCTCCGACCTGGTCTAATGAATCAACTCGAAACCCAAGAGTAAAAGCATATTTAAAGTTATTTTTCCATACACATACCTTGCCATCGCTGAAGGCCACCTCGTAGCCTTTGTCTTCCATTGCTGAAATGGAAACTAGGTTCTTTTTTAGATCAGGTACATATAATACATCTTGTAATTGGATGGTATTACCCTGATTCAATTGAAGAGTGACATGTCCTACGTCTTTCACGGGATATTTTGAATTATCCCCAAGAATAATTTATAGGCTGGCTTCCTTCTCTATCAGATTATAGAGAGCTTCTTTGTAACTAGTGAAGTGCCTTGAGACACCACTATCATTAAGCCAATTTCCCATCGAGTTTGGGGGGGTAGTAGTAGATAGAGTTGCTGGTAGATAATATTCATCTTTCTTATTGTTAACAATGTTAGGTTCATACCTGGAATTTCTTGCCTTCTTGAATGGTTGTCCTCTTCCTTGATTTCCAACACTTCTTTTACCTCTGCCATTTGACCTGCCATTCCTTTGATTGTCTTGAGAGGGATTTTGATCATCGTCTCGGTGTGAGCCCCTTTTATCAGGGCACTCCCTTGCATAGTGACCTGTTTTATCGCAATTGTAACATCGACCATTTCTACCACCCTTTGGTCCAGCATTTCCTTTGGATTTAGCCCCAGAATTGTTTCTTCTTTTAGTATGAGAAGAAAAGGTAGAGGGATGACCTTTAAGTATGGGGATTTATTGCTCTTCCATCCTTGTTTCTTCTTGAATGCATGTGGCCATTAATTCCTCAAATCCAGGAATTACATTATTTTTTAGAAGAGTAGTCCTGAATATATACCATTCAAATGGTAGTCCTCCAAGATTTGTGAGTGTCATTTCCCTATCAGGAATTACTTCCCCGATAGATAGGAGATCGTTCTTGATCCCAGTGATCCTTAAGAAATATTCTTGCATACTCTCATATTGTCCCTTCTTAATTTCTTTCAGTTTATTTCTAAGAAACAAGACTTGATTTACATCATTAACTTTAAATAAACTCAATATTCTATCGTAGATTTCCTTGGAAGTGTTCAGCTCGGAAACATAGGCCACCAAGCGCTTATTTATAGAGTCCCAGATGACCTTCCTTACTTTGACTCCTCCCTTGCTCCATTTGTTCCTAGTAGCAGCGGATGCATTTGATGGAGGTTCAACAATTATGCCTCTCACATGGTCCAACACTTCCTATTCCTCTAATGTTAGATTGAGAGACATCTTCCATCCGTGAGAGTTAGACTTCTCACGGAGTTTGACTTTAGCAACGGAGTGTGCTGAGGACCCCATGATTTCTTTAGGATAACCTTTCCAACCTTCTCTTCGATGATTGCTCTTGCTCTTGCTCTTGCTCTTGCTTGAGCTTTGTCTTCACCTCAGCTCTCATACCAAGTTAAATTATGGTATGTTCTATGCTTAGAGCAGTTTACTTATTTTTCTTCTTATTACCCATAGATTAGCAATCACATTGTTATGAAACTAACTCAAGAAAATATAGAAAAGATAGACCAACTCCTTAGAATTTAGCCTCTTCGAGGGGGCAACCTCCTTTACATTACATAAATGAACAATTCTTGGATGATACAAATGAAAAGACCTCCTTTCTATATATAGGAGTCTAAGGGGTCATTATATAATCAGAGCTACATAACATGATAACGTAAGGGCACAATAATAACAATATGGGCTTCTATGGAGCACACTATTAAACAATATGGGCACTACATGGGTACATCAATATAATAAGGGGGTTGTACTAATAATAATAAGGAGTTACACTAGTAGTATAGGGGCCTAACATGCCCCTCTCCTTCAAAAAGTGTTGTCCTCAACGCTTGAGTGGTTCTTGATGTTTCTATATAAATTTCTTGTCCTCCGATGTGGAATCTTCAGCGGGTAAGTTCTTCCACTTGATGAGATACTCTGAAATCGATTGATTTAGTAGCTGTCGGGTTCTTGTTTCTGTGACTGCTCCAGGTTCCAATATGATTTTCCTTCCTCTTCACTTTCTGGAAATATTGTTTGAATTGGGATCTTTTGCAACTTTTGAATAAGTGGCCATACTTCTTCATCCTTCTTCGACTCATCCCTTGCTTCGTTTATCCAATCTGGTTGGATAATAGAAATAGAATAAAATAATGCTTCCACATCCTCATCCTTTCTTGAGAGTGCACCTGCAACAAAATTTTTCTTCCATTTTCTATAGATGATGTCAAAGTCATAACCCAACATATTTGTGACATATTTTTTATGTTCTTCTCAAGATAATAGTTGTTCTAAAAAGTATTTAAGACTATCATGATCCATTTTTACCTTGAAGTGTCTTCCCATTCGGTAAGGTCACCATTTTTTAAGTGCATGTAGTATTGCCAACATTTCCTTCTCACAAATAGCTTGCTTGAGATGTAGCAGTAAAAATACCCAATCACCTACATCAAGACATTTTTCACTATGATGTTGATCTACCTGTTTTTTCATTCGATTTTGCACCAAAGTGGCATTATCCTTTAAAAGTTGGAGAACTTGTTGTTGATGCACGATGTGATCTTTTACCACTTAAACCTTTTTCTTTTTGATATGTCCTTCTATCTTTAGAGTTTGAGGAGTGATAATTTCTTCCAATCCTTTACAAGATATGGTCAGATTCATTTCTTGATGCTCGATGTGATCTTTCACTTCTTGAACATTTTTCTTCTTGATATGTCCTTCTATCTCGATAGTTTGAAGAGTGGTAATTCCTGCCAATGCTTTACAAGATATGGTCTGATTCATTTCTTCTATCTCTGGGGTTGGATCTTGGCGTATATCCTCTTCTTTTGATGTTTCTTGATCCTTTTCTTCCTCCTCTTCATACTCTATGTAAAATAATTTCTTCTCAACACACTTATGACCTTTAGTGCATTTGCTATCACAATTGTAACAAAGCCCTTTTTCTCTTTTTTCTTCCAATTGTTGTGGTGTAACCCTTGTAGGTTGTGGAAGGCTAGGAGAAACAACACTTCCATCTTCATATCTGTGAGGGGTAGAATTCATTGTTGCCATAATTTTACTTTCTAGTATGTCACAAAGCCCTTTTACTCTTTCCTATTGTTGTGGTGTTGCTCTAAAGAAGGTGTTGCTCTTTGTATCCTCATAATGTGCTATCATTTCCTCTGTGAGAATTGACCACGTAACAAGTCGTTTACGAGAAGAAAGCCCTTTATACCATAAAAATTGATCCGGTTCTAAATATGAAGATGCAATACATACCTTTTGTAACAGTGGTACACCATGTAGATCAAAATATTGCTCCATCTGAAGTATCCAATTTACCGGATCCCTCCCATCAAACTTCCTCATTTTGTTTTTTCTTGATTTTAGGAGCTTTATCTTGAAACGACAGTAACTCTGTACTTTCAGATCTTTAAGTTCCGAAATTGTGATTTGCAGTAGCCCTTTGTGTCCTCTTTTCAATGCCACCAGTCTAACCCCAATTGGATTCTCCAATGAAGAGTTATGCCAAATCTCCCACAGTGACCTGATTATAGACCTTTCTCGAAGAGCGAACTTGTATGAATTGACACGTGTCACTATTTGGACCTTTGGCTTTGAAAAATATCTAGAGGAAACGACGGTCCGTCCTCTTTCTGTTCCTTTTTGTGAAATTTCAATCCGATACTCAGAAAGAAAGTTATGACGATTTTCCCCAGGCCACCTGTTTGGAATGTAATTCAGGAGTCTGCAAAAATACCAATTTCCTCAGATCATATCTCCGCAAATATAGTGCGAAAAGTTCTGAAATTCGGACCCGAGATTTAGCGTGATGTCTTCTCAAATGGGTTTTTTTTCAATGTCTGAAACGTCGCAGAAAAAAGATATAGGGAAAATGCCACGATGACCTGTTTGGAGCAGCGAAACCCTAGAATCCAAAGCTCTAATACCAAATGTTATGAAACCAACTCAAGAAAAGATAGAAAAGATGGACCAACGCCTTAGAATTCAACCTCTTCAAGGGGGCAACCTCCTTTACATTACATAAATGAACAATTCTTGGATGATACAAATGAAAAGACCTCCTTTCTATATATAGGAGTCTAAGGGGTCATAACATAATCAGAGCCGACATAACAATAATAATGTAAGGGCACATAATAACAATAGTGGGCTTCTATGGGGCACAATAGTAACAATATGGGCACTACATGGGTACATCAATATAATAAGTGGGTTGTACTAATAACAATAAGGGGTTACACTAGTAGTATAGGGGCCTAACATACATATACATTAAGTAAAGTGCGGATAGAGCATTAAATGATCAACAGAAAACAAGCCAAGACAAGAGACACAAGATGTGGTGGCTACCCAAGGACAAACCCCAATGCGGGGAAACCCTTTGATCAAATTTTATTTTATCTTCAATAGTTCAGTAGAGAGAAATAGTACAAAATCTAAATTCTGTAATTTTATATTAGCAATAGCAAACCCTAGATCAACAAAGTCAAACTTGGTCAAACTTGTTGAAATTGACCTCTAAAATGCTTGATCAATTTGTGGTCAACCTGTCCTCGAACAACTAGAAGAAACAACCCATGAATACCTCCAAAAGCAAGTTAATTTGCAGATTTATGAAGTCAACTTGCAGCCCTAAACTAGGGCAGTCAACACTGGTCAAACCAGAGGTCAGATCACCTCGGTTTTCATGCCAAAAATTGGGGCTTGCCTAGGAGAGACAACCACACCCAATCTGCACTTCCAGATGGTCAATGCTTGGTCAACGTTGGTCAAAGAGATGACCTGCTGCCTTAGCGTCCTTCTTTCTGTGTCTTCCTTTCCCTAGGACATCTTCCTTCCAACCACACGTGTGAGAGAGAGAGAGGCTTCTTTTATGCATAGGAGAGAGAGAGAGAAGATGAGTGAATGAATTGTCCAAATGAGGAGGAGGCTCCTTGTATTTATATGCAAACGTTGAGGATGAATAGACGTGATTGTTGGCCTTCTAAGCCTACATAAGTTTGCTTGCCGACCTTGACAATTTGTCCATAATCAAAATAAATTCATGTCTCCATAAATACTTATCAGAATCAGATTATCTTTAGATCAATCCTGCACCTCTCGATGAGAGGAATCTAGGAAAAAAATCAGAAGCCATAAATAAGGTGATCCACATGGAGTTTGGCCCTAGTTTCCAATTTTAACACTCCCTCTCAACTAGGGAGAACTTCATCTACAATCCGTCAGATTGTCGAACTATCAGATCTTGAAGAGCTGAAGGTAGCAAATCTAATGACTGCAATTGAAACTCCTCACACCGAGAATATGAGTAGACATGACCTTTTCTCTCCTTGGGTCTTCTTCAATGCCTTCACTTTACTTCTCCATGTTCTTTTGAAGTTTACGAAATTGTCCTAAGATAGGTGACCTAGCAGCTTCAATATTAATTCAAAGATCAAAATTACAATACTTTGCAAATTACAATACAAGATCAAAGAAACACTCCGTTCCAACCTGTGGGCTTCTCTGGTTTGATCTTTCTTTTATAACTTTCCTAAAGGAATCTAATCTAATCTAAGATATGAAACAAAGTTGAAATAATTGAGGGTCCTCTCGGCATTTTCTTTATCCAACGGTGTCTACTCAATCTTTCTGGTACAATAATTCTACCAATATCCATCATCTTTGAGTACTCTTCATCCTAATTGATATCATGAGGGTCTTGTGCATCTGCATATGTGTCCTGAGAAGTAGATTCTTTAACTTTACCTTTTCCTTTGGCATCTGTTGATACTGTTTCTTTGTCGTTTGCAGATGCTTTTGACATTTGTCCTTGGTCCTGATTTACTTTTACTTTGTGGAGGTTCTATTGTTGTAGGGTGAACATCACTTCCTGCTTTTCCCACTTGTTTAGAAAAGGTACTGGGCTAATACCAATATCTAGAAAAGAATCTTAAAAGACTTTTCTGAACGCAGGAGAACGTTGAACTGCCAAATCAATACCATGTAGAAGCTCCCACTTAAAGATCTGAAATATGTTAGTGGAAGTCTCGATTGTATGTTGGACCCATAATCTACAGTTTTCATTAATGTATGCTTTTGATTGCCATCCCAATTCAAAAATCATTGAACTGCAGATTTTCTTTGACAACAATAGACAATATGAACTACATTGTTGTTTCAATTTCATGAAATAATGTTGATTGTGATTAATGCCGTTTGGTTAATCACGAATCTTAAAACTTTCGGTTCTCCTTGCAGTTCATCTATTTGTTGTAAAACCTGTCGTTTTTCTATTAATTTTAAATTTCCAAATTCTTTGAACCAGAGAGCTAGTTGTTTGATCATTTCTATGTTATTATTGGTCTTGTTTTCTCCCTCTATCTCATGACAGAATACTTGCACAAAAGGATTTGGAAAAATACTTTCTCTTAATCTTAGACTTTGGTAATCCCAAGGGGATGAGAAATTCCTTAGATATCGCAGAGTTCTCTGGATGCACTGAGACGTTGTAATAGATGGCCTTTTCCTGCAAAATCCTTCTTTAATCTCCCAATCGGCAAAAAATTTTAAAATTTCATATTGAGGAAAAGTGTCATTGGGTGCATAGTTTTCATCAAAACTTTGTAGATAAGATGCTTCAAGTTCCTCAAAAATATCAGGAATTTTTAACAAGAAGAGATATTTTTCTAATTCTCCTTTGATTGGAATAGCTTCTAAATCCAAAATTTGAGCTCCTGTGTATATGCTTAGAGCAAAGTTTATTCCACCTATCAACTGATAGTAATTCAATGCTCTGAGGATCCAAATCATATTTTCAGTGAATTGACTAGACCATAGAGGACCATAGATCTAATAAACTTTTAATATAAATATTTACCTTCATGTTGGGCAAATGGTATACCTTTACCAAATCAGCATCTAGGCCTAATGATATGCCAATGTTTTTAGACTGCCATTCTTGGCATCTTCGAATCCACTGATTCATCCTCATATGCAAACCCACAACTTTCTTGATTTCTTCTATTAAGTGACTCACATGGCTTTCAAGAATTCTGAATATGTCTACAAATGTGCTGAAATTATCATCTTGGGGTCCTTTTCCTGGTATTATAAACAATTTTCCTGGTGATGTGACAAAAACCTTATTCATATCTCTAGTTAAAGAGTCTGCTAAAAAATTAGAAATGTCAGGTATCCATTCAACATCAAAATCAAATTGTTGAAACCAAATCTTCTATGAGGGCAACCTTCCTCTAGCAAGTTGTCTTGAAATCTTGGCAGACAAGAAATACTTGAACTTCATTGAAATAGTCCTTATAAGAAACTTTATTGGTGCTAGATATAGTTCAAATTTTTGTATCCCATTAAAAATTTCTAAAGTTTCCTTTTCAGAAATAAAATAATTCTTTTGACTAGGAGAGAATTCACCTGAAGAATATGTGCAAAGTTTTTCTTCTTCATTCTCCCATTTCTCAAAAGAATTGCTGCCCAAAAACTATCATAAGCATCAGTTTGTAAAATAAGAAGTTCGTCACCAGGTGCTTGTAGCTTTCGAAGTTGTTGACATTCTGATTTAATCTCTTTAACTACTGCAGTGGCTTCCGCTGACCATCCTTCTTTGAGTTGTTTCCTTATTGGGGTTGTTTTCTCGGACAACCTGGGAATATATCTATGCACATAGTTTAAGACAACTAAAAATCTTTGAATTGTTTTAGTGTCTTTTAGTTCATCTGGAAACTAAGACAGTTTAGTAAGAACATGGTGCTACATTTGGATTTGTCCATTAACTATGTTGATCCCCAAAAAGTCTATACTATCTTAAAACAAAACCATTTTCTTTTTAGAAAGGACTATGCCATTTTCTTTTCTTTAAATGGGTTTGAAGTTTGGGACTATGCACAAGTATATCATCTATATATGTTACAATGAGATCATATTTACCAAAAATAAAATATGTTCTTCTTTGGAAGAATGCAGGAGCATTGTTTATGCCGAAAGGTACCACATTCAATTGATAAAAACTTACAAGGCATTTGAAGGTAGTTTCATGTCTGTCTTCTTCCTGTATCTGTATTTGATAGTATCCAGACTTCATATCAAACTTGTTGAATGCTTTACTATTTTGAATTTTCTACATTATTTTCTTTGGTCCCGGCAAAGGGTAGTGAAAACCCTGGGTTATAGCATTTAGAGGTTTATACTTAATAACCATTCAGGACTTGCCTCTCACTATTTCTGAATGATTTCTGACTAGAAACACTGAACAAGAATAATGAGACATGTTGGGTGTTATCACCAAAATAGGACCCTCATAGGCTGCTAATCAGACTATCTCGGTGTAATTATTTCAAACCAATCTTTTAGCTAAGGCTTAGCCTCCTCAGCCTGAGAGGGCTCTCTCAAAGGGTTAATGATATTGATTAAAGATATGGATAGATGGCTAACTCTATGGTTTGTGATTTTATAGGTTTATAGGTTGAAAGATGAAGGTTGGCTACCATTGGGCTGTGGAGTCAAAGTATGTTTCAGTACCTGAGCAAGATCAGCTTAACATGAAATTCAGGGCATAGAGAGTTTTTATACATCACCAAAACAAAGATACAATGCAAGGAAACACAGTTTATAAAAACATGAAGGAAGTTAGAGCATCATTAATGAGTTCTAAGTAACATGTATTCATACCACTGCAAGTAAGTGAAAGAGGAAAGCCATGAGACAATAGGACATTAAAACTCTCTTTGAATCCTGAGTAGTGAAGCCAAAACATTCTACCTAGCATGGAAGTCAAGGCATTATAGAGTTCAAGTGCAGAAATTAAAATATAAAACAGTGAAACACAGTTAGTTTATCTATGAAATAAGTGAGAGCATCATTGACGAGTTCTGAGTATCATAATTAAACACCACTTCAATTCAAGTATTGGAAGATTCCATCAAAACAAGAACATACAAGAACTCTTCATGAATCTTGAGTTGTCTAAGTAGAAACTCTGCATTAGGTTAAAAATATACACAGTCTGCACATAGAGCAGCAGCTGAGCCAAAAAGTCTCCAACCCTTTCCTAATTCAACCTCTTGCTTTATATATAGCCTTTACAATATGGATTCCTTCATCCCTTATCAAGAGAATTCAAATTTTCTATGAGTGACACCTATTCTAACCATAAAACAAACTGTTAAATACAAATGAAAGCTAACTAGCATTCCTAGAGACCTAAGACAACTAGGAGTGTAACTCCTTATTATGACTAAACCACCTTAACTAAACATTGAATGCATTCTTTGACAGCTACAACCTCATGAGGTCAAATTTGATGAAGCCTCCCACCTTGTCACATACTATTGATGATAAACCCTAGAAATTAGGGAACATGTTTCCCTGTTTTTAGGTTTAGGATCCTTGAAAATGGCACGTGGGAAAGAGCCTTTATCTTCTCAGCCATGACATATGTTACGAAACTAAAGGAGGTTTTTGTATTCCATTCTGGCTAAAACAAAAGCCTCTCTTGGTTTTTTAAAACACTTCTCCAGCTGTCCAGAATCTATCCTTGAACATCATGTGTAAAACAGGAAAAATCCATTCTCTCAAATTAGGGTTTCAAAGAAAGCTTAGTATCTCCCAGCTGAAAACACTTATGAAGAAAGTGAGGTAGGTTATTGTATATGGAGAGTTGATGAAGAGAAACCTCCTTCAAAATTCCAAAATTCCTTTTCGTGTGACCAGAAACGGATCTTGAAAAAGACTGTTAAACCCAGAAGAGAAAGCTTGACTTTCAGCAGTTTCATAGTGCAAGTTTAACCATAAATTCCTCCCACCTCAGAACGAATTTGAAGGAAATGAAAGAGGTTGTTGTATTTCAGGATGTTAGGAAGAAAATCCTCTTTCAGTTTTAAAAATTGAGTTCTCAGTTGCTCAGGAACCCTTCTAGAAGTTGACTAGTAAAAGCAGAAAACAGAGACTTTTATGCTGAAACAGGGTTTTTCATGGGTTTCGTAGTGCGCTACGAAAACTCCTAGTTCAGAATCCATGATTTCGTAGCATGGCCAGTGCAAATTCTAGGTTTTGTGCTACGAAAACTCCTAGGCAGTTTTGTAGTGCATGAAAACCTTGACACAAGTTTGACACATGGAATTTTAGGTGCGATGTGAGATCAGTGATAGGTAAAACCAGAGTGTTAACCCTATTTGACAATGCCAACAAGACTCCCTTCTAGGTCCTAGACTCTAAAAAAAACCATGGAAAGACTGGACCAAGACTAACACCAATCCTTTCGAATCAAACTGATGTTCAAAATTTAGGAATTTATTTCAGTGATAACAGTGGCTCCACTAGGGATAGTGTGCCCTTGTGGTATACAAAGAACCTGTAGCTCCAGTGCCACTATCCATTCTCTAGAATAAAACTCTGAACTTCTTCCCAATCTGCTCCTCAAGCCTTTAATGATTTGCTGCAAGAAGAATTCAAACTGCACCTACTGTAATAGATGCTCAGTCAACCTACCCTAAGCTTATTTGCATCTACTTACCTACCCTATCAGCTGCAATCTCCACTTGTAGCTCAAGGAACATGAGACTTCCAATGAATCCAGTCATCAATCTGATTTGACACTTGAATCTCTTGACTATGCTTGAAGCAAAAATAAACCAGACACTGAAATAACCAAGGCAGCATGAGGCATAACTGTTATTCAAGATGAAAATATAACTGAAAACCTGAATAATAAATCTTTTCCATGTAGTCAGCTATAGGGTCAAAAAACACATGGTTAGTTTGATGATTCTCATAACATTCTATATCTTCAAACAACTGATCCTCGGCCACACAAAATTCCTTTGATAAGTTATCCAACTGCCTCTATGCATGATTTCCATAGACAATGTAATTTTCCTCACTATTATGATCATTCTTTGAAGTAATCTGCTGTAAGAAATTACATAAATCATCAACCTTTTCCTCTGCCTAAGAGTTATAAAAAAATTCTTCCAGTATTTCTTCTTGGTGTTTGACATTATTTTCATCTTTATTATGATCCAAACACTGACAAGTTTTCTGCATCTCTACATCAATCTCAGTGGATGTAATATGATTTTCATAAGTAAACCCATGTTTATTTTCATGCTGCATTTCATGGGATGTTATCCTTTCTTCTTGGCGTTGAATTGTATTGTTATGAAGAGCCTCTAAAATTTCTTCATCCATGAATCCATCATCATCATAACAATCCTCCAAATATTGAATAAGGCTCAAAGAATGTTTACAACAATTTTTTACCAGCAATAAGGAAGGATGACATTCTTTATACATCTCATAGAATTCATCATGAAAATTAGCAAGCGAATATATTGAACCATTTTCCAAGCTTTTATACCAAGACCATGCTTTTCCTTCTAAAGTGGTCATAAAAATCCTCATGAGACAATCTTCAGGGAACTGAACCTTAAGACTACGTACATGCATATGGAACCTAACTAAATGAAGAGCAACATTGTCCTTCTTTTCGTCTTTGAATATTGGAAGATCATCTAACCATTCGAACTTTGGCATAGGATTTGTAAAACCAAGGATATGAGACCAATTCATAGGTGCATACCTGGCATTCATTCTTGTAGTGGAACTCATCTTGAAACTTCATCAAGCTAATGATCTTCTAGCAGTGGACTCACCTTCCAATTTGTTATTTGATGTGTGGAGTCGCCAAGGTAGTTTGCAGCCTTAAAAAAATTTTGAGCTTCTGCTACCTTGAGAAGTTCATCTTCTTAGTTTCAGGAATGAATAATCTTCAGACTCCCAGCAGACACACCAAAATGTTATCACCAAAATAGGACCCTGATAGGCTGTTGATCAGACTATCTTGGTGTAATTATTTCAAACCAATCTTTTAGCTAAGGCTTAGCCTTCTCAGCCTGAGAGGGCTCCCTCAAAGGGTTAATGATATTGATTAAAGATATGGATAGATGGCTAACTCTATGGTTTGTGATTTTATAGGTTTATAGGTTGAAAGATGAAGGTTTGCTACCATTAGGCTATGGAGTCAAAGTATGTTTCAGTACCTGAGCAAGATCAGCTTAACATGAAAGTCAGGGCATAGAGAGTTTTTATACATCACCAAAACGAAGATACAATGCAAGGAAACACAGTTTATAAATACATGAAGGAAGTTAGAGCATCATTGATGAGTTCTAAGTAACATGTATTCATACCACTTCAAGTGCAGAAATGAAAATATAAAACAGTGAAACACAGTTTGTTTATCTACGAAAGAAGTGAGAGCATCATTGATGATTTCTGAGTATCATAAGTAAACACTACTGCAATGTAAGTATTGGAAGATGCCATCAAAACAAGAGCATACAAGAACTCTTCATGAATCTTGAATTGTCTAAGTAGAAACTCTGCATTAGGTTAAAAGTATACACAGTCTGCACATAGAGCAGCAGCTGAGCAAAAAAGTCTCCAACCCTTTCCTAATTAAACCTCTTGCTTTATATATAGCCTTTAAATGGATTCCCTCATCCCTTATCAAGAGAATTTGAATTTGTTATGAGTGACACCTATTCTAACCATAAAACAAACTATTAAATACAAATGGCAGCTAACTAGCAGTCCTAGAGACCTAATACAACTAGGAGTGTAACTCCTTATTATGACCAAACCACCTTAACTAAACATTAAATGCATTCTTTGACAACTACAACCTCTTGAGGTCGAATTTGATGAAGCCTCCCACGTTGTCACTTACTTTTGATGATAAACCCTATAATTTAGGGAACATGTTTCCTTGTTTTTAAGTTTAGGATCCTTGAAAATGGCACGTGGGGCGGAGCCTTTATCTTCTCATCCATGACATATTTATGAAACTGAAGGACATTTTTGTAGTCCATGTTGTCTAGAACAAAAATCTCTCTTGGTTTTTAAAACACTTCTCCAGCTATCCAGAATCTGTCCTTGAAAAACACGTGTAAAACAAGAAAAATCCATTCTCTGAAATTAGGGTTTCAAAGAAAGCTTAGTATCTCCCAACTGTCAACACTTATGAAGAAAGTGAGATAGGTTATTGTATCTGGAGAGTTGATGAAGAGAAACCTCCTTCAAAATTCCAAAATACCTTTTCTTGTGGCTATAAACTGATCTTGAAAAATATTGTTAAAACTAGAAGACAAAGCTTGACTTTCAGCAGTTTCGTAGCGCAAGTTTAACCATAAATTCCTCCCACCTCAGAATGAATTTTAAGAAACTAAACGAGGTTTATGTAGTTTAGTACGTTAGGAAGAAAAGTCTCTTTCAGTTTTCAAAATTGAGTTTTCATTTGTTCAGGAACCCTTCTAGAAGTTGACTAGTAAAAGTAAAAACATAGACTTTTATGTTGAAACAAGATTTTTCAGGGGTTTCGTAATGCGCTTCGAAAACTCCTAGTTCAAAACCCATGATTTCGTAGCGCGGCCAGTGAAAATTCTAGGTTTTGTGCTACGAAAACTCCTAGGTAGTTTTGTAGTGCATGAAAACCTTGACACAAGTTTGACACATGGAATTTTAGGTGTAATGTGAGATCAATGATAGGAAAACCAGAGTGTTAACCCTATTTGACAATGCCAACAAGACTCCCTTCTAGGTCCTAGACTCTAAAACAAACCATGGAAAGCATGACCAAGACTAACACCAATCCTTTCGAATCAAACTGATGTTCAAAATTTAGGAATTTTTTCCAGAGATAACAGTGGCTCCACTAGGGATAGTGTTCCCTTGAGGTATACTAAGAACCTGTAGCTCCAATGCCGCTATCCATTCTCTAGAATAAAACTCTGAACTTTTGCCCAATCTGCTCCTCAAGCCTTTAATGATTTGCTGCAAGAAGAATTCAAACTGCACCTACTGAAATAGATGCTCAGTGAACCTACCCTGAGCTTATTTGCATCTACCTACCTACCCTATCAGCTGCAATCTCCACTTGTAGCTCAAGGAACATGAAACTTCCAATGAAGCCAGTCATCGATCTGATCTGACACTTGAATCTCTTGGCTATGCTTGAAGCAAAAATAAACCATATACGGAAATAACCAAGGCAGCATGAGGTGTAACTATTCTTCAAGATGAAAATATAACTTGAAGCCTGAAAAGTAAATCTTTTCCATGTAGTCAACTATAGGGTCGAAAAACACATGGTTAGTTTGATGATTCTCATAACATTCTATATCTTCAAACAACAGATCCTCAGCCACACAAAATTCCTTTGATAAGTTATCCAACTGCCTTTCTGCATGATTTCCATAGACAATGTAATTTTCCTCACTATTATGATCATTCTTTGAAGTCATCGGCTGTAAGGAATTACATAAATCATTAACCTTTTCCTATGCCTAAGGGTTATAAAAATTTTCTTCCAGTATTTCTTCTTGGTGTTTGAAATTATTTTCATATTTATTATGATTTGAAGACTGACAAGTCTACTGCATCTCTACATCAATCTCGGAGGATGTAATATGATTTTCATAAGTAAACCCATGTTGATTTTCATGCTGCATTCCATGGGATGTTATCCTTTCTTCTTGGTGTTGAAATGTATTGTTATGAAGAGCCTCTAAAATTTCTTCATCCATGAATTCATCATCATCATAACAATCCTCCAAATATTGAATAAGACTCAAAGAATGTTACAACAATTTTTTACCAGCAATAAGGAAGGATGACATTCTTTATACATCTCATAGAATTCATCATGAAAATTAGCAAGTGAATATATTGAACCATTTTCCAAGCTTTTATACCAAGACCATGCTTTTCCTTCTAAAGTGGTCATAAACATCCTCATGGGACAATCTTTAGGGAACTGAACCTTAAGACTCCGTACATGCATATGGACCTAACTAAATGAAGAGCAGCATTGTCCTTCTTTTCATCTTTGAATATTGGAATATCATCTAACCATTCAACCTTTGGCATAAGATTTGGAAAACCGGGGATATGAGACCGATTCATAGGGGCATACCTAGCATTCATTCTTACAATGGAACTCATCTTGAAACTTCATCAAGCTATTGATCTTCTACCAGTGGAGTCACCTTCCAAATTGTTATTTGATGTGTGGAGTCGCCAAGGTAGTTTGCAGCCTTAAAAAATTTCTGAGCTCCTGCTACATTCAGAAGTTCAGCTTTTTAGTTTCGGGAATGAATAATCTTCAAACTCTTGGCAGATGCACCAAAATTTTATCACCATAATAGGACCCTGATAGGCTGCTGATCAGACTATCCCTGTGTAACTATTTCAAACCAATCTTTTAGCTAAGGCTTAGCCTCCCCAGCTTGAGAGGGCTCTCTCAAAGGGTTAATGATATTGATTAAAGATATGGATAGATGGATAACTCTATGGTTTGTGATTTTATAGGTTTATAGGTTGAAAGATGAAGTTTGGCTACCATTGGGTTATGGAGTCAAAGTATGTTTCAGTACCTGAGCAAGATCATCTTAACATGAAAGTTATGGCATAGAGATTTTTTATACATCACCAAAACAAAGATACAATACAAGGAAACACAGTTTATAAATACGGGAAGGAAGTTAGAGCATCATTGATGAGTTCCAAGTAACATGTATTCATACCACTGCAAGTAAGTGAAAGAGGAAAGCCATGCGACAATAGGACATTAAAACTCTCTTTGAATCCTGAGTAGTGAAGCCAAAACATTCTACCTAGCATGGAAGTCAAGGCATTATAGAGTTCAAGTGCATAAATGAAAAAATAAAACAGTGAAACACTGTTAGTTTATCTATGAAAGAAGTGAGAGTATCATTGATGAGTTCTAAGTATCATAAGTAAACACCACTGCAATGTAAGTATTGTAAGATGCCATCAAAACAAGAACATACAAGAACTCTTCATGAATCTTGAATTGTCTAAGTACAAACTCTACATTAGGTTAAAAATATACACAGTCTGCACATAGAGCAGCAGCTGAGCCAAAAAGTCTCCAACCCTTTCGTAATTCAACCTCTTTCTTTATATGTAGCCTTTACAATATGGATTCCCTCATCCCTTATCAAGAGAATTCGAATTTGCTATGAGTGACACCTATTCTAACCATAAAACAAACTATTAAATACAAATGACAACTAACTAGCAATCCTAGAGGCCTAATACAACTAGACTGTAACTCCTTATTATGACTAATTCACCTTAACTAAACATTGAATGCATTCTTTGACAGCTGCAACCTCATGAGGTCAAATTTGATGAAGCCTCCCACGTTGTCACTTACTGTTGATGATAAACCCAAAAAATTAGAGAACATGTTTCCCTGTTTTTAGGTTTAGGATCCTTGAAAATGGCATGTGGGACAAAGCCTTTATCTTCTCATCCATGACATATTTTACGAGACTGAAGGAGGTTTTTGTCGTCTATGCTGTCTAGAACAAAAAAAAATCTTGGTTTTTTAAAACACTTCTCCAGCTGTCCAGAATCTGTCCTTGAAAAACACGTGTAAAACAGGAAAAAATTGTTCTCTAAAATTAGAGTTTCAAAGAAAGCTTAGTATCTCCCAACTGAAAACACTTATGAAGAAAGTGAGATAGATTATTATAGCTAGAGAGCTGATGAAGAGAAACCTCCTTCAAAATTCCAAAATACCTTTTCTTGTGACCAGAAATTGATCTTGAAAAAGACTGTTAAAACCAGAAGACAAAGCTTGATTTTCAGCAGTTTCGTAGTGCAAGTTTAACCATAAATTCCTCCCACCTCAGAACGAATTTGAAGAAACTGAAAGAATTTTTTGTATTTTAGTCTATTAGGAAGAAAAAACTCTTTCAGTTTTCAAAATTGAGTTTTCAGTTGCTCATGAACCCTTCTAGAAGTTGACTAGTAAAAGCAAAAAATAGAGCCTTTTATGCTGAAACGGGCTTTTTCAGGGGTTTTGTAGTGCACTACGAAAACTCCTAGTTCAGAATCCACGATTTCATAGCACGGCCAGTGAAAATTCTAAGTTTTGTGCTACGAAAACTCTTAGGCAGTTTTGTAGTGCATGAAAACCTTGACACAACTTTGACACATGGAATTTTACCTGTGATGTGAGATCAGTGATAGGTAAAACCAGAGTGTTGAACCTATTTGACAATGCCAAAAAGACTCCCTTCTAGGTCCTAGACTCTAAAACAAACCATGGAAAGACTGGACCAAGACTAACACCAATCCTTTGGAATCAAAGTGATGTTCACAATTTTGGATTTTTTTTTTTTTTTTTTTTAGTAATAACACTAGGTTCAATAAGATTCATACCTAATAATTCTTCTATCTATGTCTTAATTTCTTGTTCATCTGTGGGGATGCATGGACTTATTTTTCCCTTGACCCCATTATCATGTAGAGTCACTATCTCTTGCTTCGGGCTTTCTACTGTCCAAAATTGTTGTGGATTATTTGAACAACTTTTCAACAACCTGTCATGGATAGAAATCCGCTTGGTGGACCAATTTGGGTCAATACATGCCTTTTGTCTATTTTTTGACTCCGCCCTTTCTTCATACAATTGCATGACTTCTTGCCAATTATTGGTGTCTTTATGTGGTTTTCTTACTTCAGCTCTCTTTTGACTATTATCTCTTCGAGCCTCTGAATTTGTTATGAATAGTCGAGGCACAACAATAACCTTCTTCTTTAAATTATTATCATCTTATCTTCGCTGATAGTGACTGGGAGCATATAATTAATAAAAGGCATTCTAAGCATTAAGCTTGTAGATGGATCAAAATGCTGAATAACAGAGATTTTTACTATATTCCCCCTAACTTTCAAAGATATGTTATCAACATAATGCGTTAATTGAATAGATCCCCCTATTGTTTCAAATACAAGAATATTTTGAAGTGGCTTCATAAGAGATTTAAACAAAGATGGACGAGCCAAATTATTTGATCCTCCAATATCTATGAATATATCAACATTTATCCATTCAGTTCTGACTTGCACTTGGACTGGGATATAAATGAGACTATTTGTTTTAATGATCTTTTTTAGTAGAGCTTTCTCTTCAATTCTATTGATTTCTGTAATTTTTAAACTGGTAAAACTGCTTACCTATTTGTTGCAAGCTTTATGAAGCTGACTCTTTGTCTGAAACATCTGTGGTGTCTTCAGTTTCTTTTGTTTCACATTCATCTAACTGATCACTATAATGCAATTCTCAGAAACATCATCATCAGAACAATAACTACACATATTCATCTTTTGTACACTAGCTTCGATATTACCTTCATTTTCTGAAGCTTCTGTTAAAATATATACATTAGAAACTTCGTCTTCTGAATTGAGTACAGACCAGTCATCCTTGAATTCCTCAATCTCAAAGCAAGCTTTTAGTTTAGAAGAGGAACTATTAGGACATTTACCTGTGAAATGGCCTTCTTGTTTGCAAATGAAAGAACAATTGTTGTTTCAGACTTGGTTTCTTTCTCTTTTTCAAAAAATTTAATTTTCTGAAAGGCTTCCTTGGATTGGAGACTCTCTTGGGTCTAAATTTTACATATCTTTTTGTTTTCTTCTTCTTTTTAAAAGGTGTCCAGTGTAGCATTGTTTTGCAGACATCTGAAGTGGGTGTCATATTGTGTGCTTTCTTTTGCCAACACAAATACTTAACCTTCTCTGTACATCTAAAAAGAAGATCAACCCAATATATTTGATCTATTTTTTTTATTTTGTACACCTAGATCCTTCATAATTAGATCTCCTAAATGGCCTAGAAGCTTTGACAAAAATGATATTTTTTGAGCAGTATTGTTAGAGAGATTTGCCTTAAAGACTTTTGCCATGAAATATTTGCCAAATTGATCAAGATATTTTAAATATTTTAATTCCATATGGCTTAAGTCTATTATCAGCTCTTTTTTCTCATCTAATTGTGTTTTTAGCAAAAGTTCTAAAGTGGCAAGTCCTGCTTCCATGACTGCTCTTCTTTCTTCGTTTGATGATCCCATCCACCAATCATATACAATGTTGGTCATTCTTTTCTCAGCTAGGAACATTATAGAAACATTATCTAATTTTGTGGTGACCTGCATCTCATACAGAGCACCAGTCCATATCCGGATTGATTCTCCTGGATTGGATGAATTGTCTAGATCTAAAATATACCCACTAGAATTTGTAGCATACAAATCTTCTTCTACACGGTATTTAGAGACTTCTTTCAACACATGAGCTTTATTCTAGTTATTTATAGAAGGCAAAATAAAGGAAGGGAATTTAGAAGCTTCTTGATCAAGAGTCATAATCTCTTTCTTTGAAGCAAATTGTTTTTCTGCCTTGTATGCTTCTTCCTTTACTCTGGTTAACTTTCCAAAGATTTTCAAAGTTGACTCTTCTGCACTAGTGACAGTAATTGCTTCTTCTATATCTTCTTCCTCTTCTTCTTTGTCCCAATAATTAGGAGTGCTCATGTCAATTCTAAATTTAGGAATTTCTTTGCCCTTTTTCTTTTGACTTATTCTCTTCCTCTCTTCCTTTTCGGATTTCTCAAATTGTTGCTCTTCATAGAGCAGCTTAAGATTTGTATTAATCAAATATAATTGCTGACCCAAATCATCAAGAACATCTTCGGCATGTGCACACTAGGTGGAGAGATAATTTCCTATTTTATAGACCTGGTCAAGATCAGTAGGATTTTGAGAGTTATCTTCTAAGAGTGGTGCATAATCAAATCTTGTGGGTGGTTGTCTTGACTGAGATGAGGAAGTGCAAAAGTTTTCATTTGGTGGCCATTTCCCCCCTTTTACATATCTATGGTTGGCGTACTAGAATTCTTCTACATGTGAGATATTAGATACATATGTCCAGAACATTTTATTTACTGCAAGAAATGGCTTCTCTTCATGAATATGCAATTGATCTGATGGAATAGATATAGTGGTTTCTTTTGACGGATGACTATATACATTTCGTTAAATAGACTTGTAGCTGCTGGTCAATGCTTGCTCAGACTCTGAAATGGCTGGTAAAACATGCTTTTGTGGCATAAAGATTGGTCTAGGTATGGATGATCTATCAGGTAGTATGAAGACATGACCATCATTGATAGACATTCTTTTAATTTTATTTCTTGGATTATCTGCCAATGATTTATACTGAATATACCAGTCGCTTGGAATGGATTCTTTGTCATAATGAACAACTTCCACCTGAGCATTGTTGACTCCTATGGTTACACATTCTTTTAACATTGGTTGCTTTAGTTTAGGATTTACAGTGTTTGTGAGTTGGAATGATGTCTGAACTAACACAAAGAGATATTCACTATCTTAGACCATCTCAATACCTTGGACTCCAGCTAGGATTTTCTAGCAATCTTTTAAATGAACATCAAATAGATTGATGGCATAATCTGGGTAGATGGTACCATACTAACAGCCAGAAGACAAATTTACTAATATGGTTCCAATTCGGGCATGGTCATAGTTATGGTGCCAAGTGTTAAAGACCTTAGTTATACATGGAGTATTGAGTCCGTGTCGAAATAATGGAGCTAAACCTATTATTATCCCTCCAAAATGCAAATAAGAAAACCTTTTCTCTTGAACATATTTTTTGAAATTTTTGATTTCATCTTTATAAAATAAACTCAGACCTACTATCTATACAGAAGGACCAGAAATCTTAATTTTCAAATCAACTTCTTTCAATCAATTTTTTTCTTGATAGACTAAACATAGATGGAACCTGATAAATTTCTTTTGAACTAAAAACATGTGGGTTCTAGCTTTTGGGATCCTTGACTTTTTCATGTTCAATATGATCACTTTCTACTAAGTGAGAATCGACTTCAGAAATAATGTGTCTATCTATGTTAGAGAATGATCTTAAGAAGTTTGACATGATGTTAATGTAAACTAGACCAGAGATTGACTAAAGCAGCTTTTATCTAATAAAAAAGTGTATAACAAAAGCTTTTTGAAGGTTTCCTGGCGGGCTTTAGACTCTGTCTATAGTTTATAGACTTTAGAATCAGAACATTGCTCTGATATCAAATAAGAGAAAAGTCGAAATGATAACTTATTTTGAACCAGATCTTGAAGAGCTGAAGGTAGCAAATCTAATGACAACAATTAAAACTCATGAGAATACGAGCGGACATTACCTCTCTCTCCTTGGGTCTTCTTCAATGTCTTCACTTTACTTCTCCAAGTTATTTTCAAGTTTATGAAAATGTCCTCAGACTGGTGCTCTGTATCAGATGCACGTCACCACAAAATTAGATAATGTTTCTATAATGGTCCTAGTGGAGAAAATAATGACTGGCATTGTATATGATTGGTGGATGGGACCATCAGATGAAGAAAGAAGAGCAGCCATGGAAGCAGTACTGGCCAATTTAGAACTTTTGCTAAAAGCACAAGTTGTTCCAGAGCCAATAGATGAACCAGATCTTGAAGAGCTAAAGGTAGCAAATCTAATGACAGCAATTGAAACTCCTCACACTGAGAATACGAGCAGACATGACCTCTCTCTCCTTGGATCTTCTTCATTGCCTTTGCTTTACTTCTCAAGGTTCTTTTTAAGTTTATGAAACTGTCCTCAAATAGGCGGTCTAGCGGCTTCAATATTAATTCAAAGATCAAAATTACAATAATTTGTAGATTACAATACGAGATTAGAGAAGCACTCCGTTCCAACCTGTGCACTTCTCTGGTTTGATCTCTCTTTTATAACTTCATAAAGGAATCTAATCTTATCTAAGATATGACACAAAGTGGAAATAATTGAGGATCTTGTCAGCATTTTCTTTATCCGACGGTGTCTACTCAATCTTTTGAGTACAATAATTCTACCAATATCCTTTCAGACGTCAATTAGAATCATAATCATCATCATCAGAAGACACTTGTCTTGCGAAGGCGTTTCATTCAAGCATCTTGAGGTAGTCATATTCCATCATCTTTGAGTACTTTTTGTCCCAATTGATGTCATGGGGGTCTTGTGCATCTGCATATGTGTCCTAAAAAGTACATTCTACAACTTTACCTTTTTCTTTGGCATCTGTTGATACTATTTCTTTGTCATTTAGAGATGCTTTTGACGTTTGTCCTTGGTCCTGATTTACCTTTACTTTGTGGAGGTTCTATTGTTGTGGGCTAAACATCACTTCTTGCTTTTCCCACTTGTTTAGAAAAGGTACTGGGATGATAGAAAAGAATCTTTAAAGACTTTTCTGAACACGGGAGAAGGCTGAACTGCCAACTCAATACCATCTAGAAGCTCCCACTTAAAGATCTGAAACATGTTATTGGAAGTCTAGATTGCATGTTGGACCCATAATCTATAGTTTTCATTAATTTATGCTTTTGATTGCAATCCCAATTCAAAAATCATTGAAGTGCAGATTTTGTTTGACAACAATAGACTGATAATATGAACTACATTGTTGTTCCAATTTCCTGAAGCAATGTTGATTGTGATTAATGTCGTTTGATTAATCACAAATCTTAAAACTCTCGGTTGTCCTTGCAGTTCATCTATTTGCTCGAAAACCTGTCATTTTTCTGTTAATTTTAAATTTCCAAATTCTTTGAACCAGAGAGCTAGCTGTTTGATCATTTCTACATTATTAATGGTCTATTTTCTCCCTCTATCTCATGACAGAATACTTGCGCAAAAGGATTTGGAGAAATAATTTCTCTTAATCTTAGACTTTGGTAATCCCAAGGGGATGAGAATGTCCTTAGATACTATAGGTTTCTCTGGATGCACTGAGACATTGTAATAGATGGCCTTTTCCTGCAAAATCCTTCTTTAATCTCCCAATCGGCAAAAATTTTGAAAATTTCATATTGAGGAAAAGTGTCATTGGGTGCATAGTTTTCATCAAATCTTTGTATAAAATATGCTTCAAGTTGCAAAAAATATCAGGAATTTTTAATGACAATAGATATTTTTCTAATTCTCCCTTCATTGGAATAGCTTCTAAATCAAAATTTTGAGCTCCCTTGTATATGCTTAGAGAAAAGTCTATTCCACCTATCAACTAATAGTAATTCAATGCTTTGAGGATCCAAATCATATTTTCAATGAATTGAATAGACCATAGATCTGATAAACTTTTAAAATAAATCTTTACCTTCATGTTGGGCAAAGGGTATACCTTTACCAAATCAGCATCTAGGCATAATGATATCGCAATGTTTTTAGACTTCCATGCTTGGCATCTTCAAATCCCCTGATCCCTCCTAAAATGCAGACCTGCACCTTTCTTGATTTCTTATATTAAATGAATCACATGGCTTTTAAGCACTTTGAATCTGTCTACGAATGTGCCAAAATTATCATCTTGGGGTGCTTTTCCTGGTATTATAAAGAAATTTCTTAGTGATGTGACAAAAGCCTTGTTGATATCTTTAGTTAAAGAGTCTGCTAAAAATTTAGAATTGTCGAGTATCCATTCAACATCAAAATCAAATTGTTGAAACCAAATCTGCCACGAGAGAAACCTTCCTCTAGCAAGTTGTCTTGAAGTCTTGGCAGACAAGAAATACTTGAAGTTAATCGAATCAATCCTTATAAGAAACTTTACTGGTGCCAGATATAGTTCAAATTTCTGTATCCCATTAAAAATTGCTAAAGTTTCCTTTTCAGCAATAAAATAATTCTTTTGACTGGGAGAGAACTCACCTGAGGCATATGTGCAAATTTTTTCTTCTTCATTTTCATGTTTCTCAAAAAGAACTGTTTCCCAAAAACTATCAGAAGCATCAGCTTGTAAAATCAAAAGTCCATCACATGGTGGTTGTAGCTTTGGAAGTTGCTAACATTCTGATTTAAGCTTTTTAACCATTGTAGTGGCTTTTGCTGACCATCCTTCTCTGAGATGTTTTATGATTGGGGTTGTTTTCCTAGACAACTTGGGAATATATCTGTGCACATAATTTAAGACACCTAAAAATCTTTGAATTGTTTTAGTGTCTTTTAGTTCATCTAGAAACTGAGACAGTTTAGTAAGAACATGGGGCTGCATTTGGATTTGTCCAGTAGCTACGTTGATCCCCAAAAAGTCCATATTGTCTTGAAACAAAACCATTTTCTTTTCAGAAAGGACTATGCCATGATTTTGGGCTTCACCTAGAAAAATCTCTAGATGCTTTAAATGGGTTTCAAGCTCGGGACTATGTACAAGTATATCATCTATATATGTTACAATGAAATCATATTTTCCAAAAATAAAATCCATTCTTGTTTGGAAGAATGCAGGTGCATTTTTGAGGTCAAAAGGTACCACCTTCCATTGATAAAAACTTGCAGGGCATGTGAAGGCAGTTTTATGTTTGTCTTCTTCTTGGATCTATATTTGATAGTATCCAGACTTCATATCAAACTTGCTGAATACTTTACTATTTTGAATTTTCTGCATCATTGTCTCTGGTCTGGGCAAAGGGTAGTGAAAATCCTAGTTGATAACATTTATAGGTTTATAGTTAATTACCATTCAGGGCTTGCCTCTGACTATTTTTGAATTATTTCTTACCAGAAACGTTCAACAAGAATAATGAGACATTTTGGGTTCAATAAGATTCATACCTAACAATTCTTCTATCTGTCTCTTAATTTCTTGTTCATCTGTAGGGGCGAATGGTATTAATTTTCCCTTGACTCCATTATCATGTAGAGTCACTATCTCTTGCTTCAGGCTTTCTACTGTCGAAAATTGATGTGGAATATTTGAACAGCTTCTCAACAACCTATCATGGATAGAAATCTACTCAGTGGACCAATTTGGGTCAATACATGCCTTTTGTTTGTTTTTTGACTCCACCCTTTCTTCATACAATTGCAAGACTTCTTGCCAATTATTGGAGTCTTTATGTGGTTTTCTTGCTCCAGCTCTCTTTTGACTATTCTCTCTTCCAGCCTCTGAGTTTTCTATGAATAGTCGAGGCACAACAATAGCCTTCTTCTTTAAATTAATTATCAGCTTATCTTCGTTGATAGTGTCTAGCAGCACAAAATTAATAAAAGTCATTCCAAGCATTAAGCTTGTAGATGGATCAAAATGTTGAATGGTAGATATTTTTACTATATTTCCCCCAACTTTTAAAGATATGTTATCAACATAATGTGTTAATTGAATAGATCCCCCTATTGTTTCAGATACAAGAATATTTTGAGGTGGCTTCCAAAGAGATTTAAACAAAGATGGAACAACTAGATTATTTTATCCTTCAGTATCTACGAAAGCATCAACATTTATCCACTCATTTCTGACTTGCACTTGGACTGGGATATAAATGAGACTATTTGTTTTAATGATCTTTTTTAATAGAGCTTACTCTTCAACTCTATTGTTTTATGGGATTTTTAAATTGGTAGAAGCAGTAGTGTTCTTTTAATATGGGAAAAGAGAATTTAATTCTAGCAATACTATAATCGGTTGCTTACCTATTTGTTGCAAGCTTTCTAAAGCTGACTCTTCATCTGAAACATCTGTGGTGCCTTCAGTTCTTCTATTTCGCTTTCATCTGACTGATCACAATAATACAATAATTTAGAAACATCATCATTAGAACAACAATTACACATATTCATATTTTGTACATGAGCTTCAATATTACCTTCATCTTATGAAGCTTCTATCAAAAAATATACATCAGAAACTTTGTCTTCTAAATCGACTATAGACCAGTCGTCCTTGAATTCCTCAATCTCAAAACAAGCTTTTAGTTTAGAAGAGGAACTATTAGGACATTTGCGTGCGAAATGGCCTTCTTGTTTGTAAATGAAATAACAATTGTTGTTTCTTGGTTTCTTTCTCTTTTTAAATTTTTTAAATTTTTTGAAAGGCTTCCTTGGAGTGGAGAAACTCTTGGGTCTAAATTTTCCATATCTTTTTGTTTTCTTCTTCTTTTTAAAAGGTGTCCAGGGTAGCATTGTTCTGCAGACATCTGAACTAGGTGTAATCATGTGCTTTCTTTTTCCAGCACAAATACTTAAACTTCTCTGTACACCTGAAAAGAAGATCAACCCAATATATTTGATCTATTTTTTTATTCAGTACATCTAGATCCTTCATAATTAGATCTCCTAAGTTGCCTAGAAGCTTTGACAAAAATGATAGTTTTTTAGCAGTATCATTAGAGAGATTTGCCTTAAAGACTTTTTCCATGAAATATTTGCCAAATTGATCAAGATATTTTAAATATTTTAATTCCATATGGCTTAAGTCTGTTATCAACTATTTTTTCTCATCTACTAGCTCTAGAAGAAATTGTGTTTTTAGCAAAAGTTCTAAAGTGGTCAGTCCTGCTTCCATGACTGCTCTTCTTTATTCATCTGATGGTCCCATCCACCAATCATATACAATGCCAGTCATTCTTTTCTCGGCTAGGACCATTATAGAAACATTATCTAATTTTGTGGTGACCTGCATCTGATACAGAGCGCCAGTCCATATCCAGATTGATTCTCCTAGATTGGATGAATTGTCTAGATCTAAAATATGTAGAAATTTTGAATAATAAACACATATTCAATGGAGATTATCCTAATCATGTACTATTCCGGAATACATACACAATACATAAGCTCCTCTACGTTGATCATCGATATAGCAGCATCAATAACAATAAAACATCAAGAGCATGCACACATTAACACAGTATGTAACCCGAGGAAAGCTTACAGCTGAAAACCCCACACTATCTCTATATTAATGATTGAGAACATGTAACATTACAATAGTCAATACTTCTCAGAAGTATCCAACACTATCTCCACCTGTTACACAAAATACAGCTCAGATCTGATCTCCAAATCTATTCCACTTCTTGCATGCCTCCACTGCTCAATACCTGCTCAAGAATGGATGAGAATGGTTGAACCAAACTCGTATTTACCTCAAAAGAATCACTCACACTGGGAATCACATGAGCAGAGGCTATAATCACTTGGTATTGGCCAATTCTCATTGGCATAACTCAATCCCATTGATTGTGCAAATCCTTATGCACAACTATAGTCACAACTGATAGCAATCTGATCCTCTAACACTTGTCCCTGCTGAACTGAACATTCACTGACATGCAACTGAGTTAACTGATGTATTCTTTAGTTGCATTATGAGTTAATAATTAGCTTAACAACTCATCATTAGTCTATTTGCAGTTAGACTAATTACAACTAGTTTAACCAAGTCAAACTGAACACAACTCCATCAACTCCACGATCAACTCCACCAAACTCAACTGATTGAGTTCTAACTGAAGTCATGCATGCAACAACTCAAATGACCCACAAAGAAAAAATTATTTCCTTCTGACAGCTGCATGTGCCACATCTGTAGCTCAAACTGAAGTGCTCCAAGAGAATAAGATAAAGCTTATAGTCTAAATATTATTATAAGCTAATAATATTTGACTGCTCTATAGTTAGACTTGACAGTGTCACCGTTGTTGTCTAAAAATAGAAGTCCATCTATTTTTTCCAATTTGACCAATCATCCATAAACAAAATCCTGCAACTCATAAACATGATCCATATGTCTAAAAATAGACATAGTCTAAAAATAGAATTTGCGCCATAATTTGCCTGCGGGCCCACTTAGT
>APFE030133167.1:14875-35335 GCA_000404065.3 Pinus taeda
AGTCTTATGCAGGGACATATTGTGGGTGCACTTGTAGAGATGTCACTTATGGGCATCCAATGAGGTGTACCAAGGCATAAATGTTGTGTAGATAGATGTGCTTGTGTGACATGGAGACTTATTACTTATGAGCCTATGGGGAGGTTGTACACTCTTGTGCAACAAAGCCATGGACTTGGATGGAGTTGTGAGCAGGCCATGGGGCATTCTTACTACATGGAGAGTTGAGGCATCTTGTAGAGACCTTTGGGTGGAGACTTGTATGCTTGCTAGAGTGTTGGTCTGGGATGACTCATGGAGCTCATGATGACATGAGATTGTTGTGGCTCTTGGAGACTTCATACATGGTGGATTTAGAGGATCTGATGCATTGAGGAGCTGAGGTCAGAGACTTTGGTGCAGGATGGGGTGCACACTTTCAAGTACATGTATGGGCATGGCTTGAAAGAGTGAATTGGTGTGGAGGATCGATATGAGACACTTTGGAGTGATGGAGTTACAATGATGATGATGCCTTGGTGGCAACGCTTGGGCATGGGTTGAGCCAAGACTCAACTACTTTTTACACATGGGAACTAATTGATCTTTGATCATGGACAGCACGTGGATACATGAGAAAGGTGTTCTCTTGAGGCACTTGACTTGATGGAGAGAGGTGTTCTCTTAGAGCACTTGGTAGACTTCAGGGGTGACACATTGCAGATGTGATGGAGGTAGCTTCATGGACATGGATGTGACACACCGAGAGTTGGAGTTTGATGAGATGGTCTCTTCATATTGAGGAGGCACACATATGGATGATGTTGGGATTGATGTGGCTGATTTCATATAGCACGTTAACACCAAACATCATGGACATGTTGCAGATGAGATGAGGACTACTTCATGGACCTGAGCATGGTTTACTTATGAGGATGGATTCTTGATCGAGTTCAGGATGTGACAGGATGCTTTGAGGAACCACTGATGGTGGCATGAGAGTGTGCATTCTCATGGTTTGGGCTCGATGGTTGGATTAGCTACCCAATTAGTTCAGACATGGGGACTAGTAGTGTACATGAGATGTGTTAGCATTGTGTTGGAATATCATGACAACAGGTTCACATGGGAATGACAAATGATGAGGTCAACATCATATGTTGCAATGAGCATGTAGCTTGGGATGGAGCGGCCAACCTTCCACAATGGAGCAGCATGTGGAGATTGTGACATGATGGTTGATTGTCATGGATTGAGAGGACTTCCAATTGCTAAGATGAGATGTTGGCACATGGTTGAGGTGTGTTAACACTTGTTGACATGTCATGGGCAGTTTTTCACATGGTGGAGTGATGCAAATGATGGAGTTGACACATTGTTGCAGTGGACATGTAGCTTGATGTTGAAAGGATCAGCCTTCCATGGTGGAGAGCAGCATGGAGAGATTGTGGCAAGTGGTCGATGATCATGGACATCCGATATATAACATATCGATGGAGGTATTCATTGGTTTGGACTATCTTGGTGACAGTTGGTCACTTAGATGAGACATGGTGGAGATGGAGACCTATATATGTTGCAGGATGTTTGCCATATATGTGAAGGGAGTCGACATCATGGATTGATGCTTGGAGTTGGGATGTTGTCGAGGACGACAACGAATTCACGTGGAGGAGGATGTAACGCCTTGGAGATTTGTGACGGGTGGGCGCCGGGCTGGCGTGCACGACAGCACAACGACGGAGCGCAGGCACCATCGCACAAAATGTGACGTTACGACAACAGCGATGCGACGAAAACAGAACACTTGTGCGACTAAGTATGGACACTTATGCGACCAAGTGCGGAGGTTTATACGCACGTTGGAGAGGCTTGCACGATGGCTAGCCGACACGCACGAAGATGGAGTTTGGGGCGCGGTTGTGGAGGTTTTTGGGGTCGGCTAAGGGGTTGTCGCCCACACCTTACCCACGTTACGACGCCTATACATAAGTGAGCGCGGAGAGCTCATTTGACATCGGAGGATCATCGCACAACTTCGCACAACAAGTGGAAACTGCGCACAAGGAAGGAAGTGTGCACTTCTCATGCGCACTTGCCTTGAAGACTTGGAAGATTGGGTTATGACTTGGAAATAAGTCAAAGCTTATGCGGAGGTGGTTCTGAGGTGCAGTTTTAGTGCAGATTTGGTAGAGGGTTATAGGTGGCTCGTGTGAACACTGTTCTTTGTACGAAGGAAGCATAAAATTGTTGTAAAGGCAGGTTGCCTATCTTATAAATATGGCTAAGTGTTGGCTTGGAGTTTGCCAAGAACACTTGTATTGTAAAACTGATATTCTTAATAAACTGTTGGGCAGACTCACATTACGGGGAGTTGCTCCTCCCCTTTACACTTGTTGCAATTGTTGATGTTCTTGTTATTTAATTGCGATGGATAATGAATGAGTATGGGCTTCATTAAGTATAAAGGATAATTACATGTTTACTTGGTTGTGAAACACAAGCTAAGTAATGCGAAGGTGAATTTAGGTGTAGTCCATGTGCATGAGTATTGTTAAAAAAAAAGTGTTCAGTGGTGCCGCACCTCGCCGGCACGGTTGAAAAACCACCGTAGGCTTGGGGGGGTGATAGGCTAGGTGTAAAGAATGGAGGGTGTGTAAGTGGTAACTGACAAACATTGTTACAACCATAAGCTTTGACCACTTTTGTAAAGAGTCGAAGAGGCCTAGAGACTACGAGCTACCATGACCTTAACAACCAAGCTACCAAATTTCCACAGCCCTGCAAGCATCTTAAGGTCTACATAACGATTTACGAATATGAAGACACTAGTACGATGAATGAAGTAAAAGCCATAGACACTGCAAAACAAAGTCCAAGTGTCCCTGTTGAAGCCGAGTTTCACCGTCCCAAAGCAATGTCACGTGATAAGCTCAATAATGAGCATAACTCGCTTGTTCTCAATTGGGGACTAAAATCTGTTACACCTCTTTCTATGGATTGAAAAATCTATTACTCCTCAATTGGGGACTAAAATCTGTTACACCACTTTCCAAGGATTGAAAAACCTATCACTGAATAATGACATACATATATTCTTCTGTGAGTAGCATATCTGAAAAGCAAAGAACCAGAAACAATCAGCTGTATACTGAAACATTACTAAAAGAGCTACATGACAAAATTGACCACGACGCTCCGAGTGAGCCCGATCGTCCCCCGAGTTATCAATATTATCAGCTTGGGGGAGCTTTCATTGTTGAAAGAATCTAAAAATAATGAAGCTGAACGTGATCCTACCACCCAATTGTTTTCCCATTAGATTTTATTCAGAATTTGGACGAATTCGTCGAAAAAGTCGGAAAATCGTTTGCACATTTGGAAATTGGGAGGTCCAATCGAAGACCATTCGTTAATGATATATAAACCGATACCCAAACCTTTGGCTCATTAAACTAAAATTAAACGATCGATGCATGTTTCTTTGGTTTCCGTATTGATATATTTATTCATAGAGAAAATATAGATAGATATATGTTTGAAGTTGAATATATATATGAATGACTGAATGCAGAGCAACAGATTTTTTATTTGCCATAGTCTAACATGAGGAATGAAATTCAAGTCATATTTACAGAAAATTTGACAAGGATTTTTGTAAATCCAAGTTATAGTTGTTGAACTTCAAAATTTTAGGTGTTCTAAACATTTTTGATGGTGCCGAATCCATTTCCACCATCAAAAACACAATTATACACTCCCTCTACAAGATTTTTTGAAATTTTTTTGCCTGGATTCCAGCCACTTTTGATCATCTGGCCAATTCCTCCACGACTCTGATTTTTTTATTTGAATCAAAATATAACTATATTTAATAATTTAAAATAACATTTTCAAATATTTAAATAGATTTATAGTTGAGTATGTTTTGTTTTTAATTTTTGGAAGTTAGATTTTTTATGTAAAAAAATAAGTTAATAGCCTAAGATTCAAAAGTATTTGGTAATAGTGAAAGTCTGCCCTTACTAACCACTAATAATTAATTTACAAGTGACTTGATTTTCCTTAAATGAGTCAACCTGCTTTTATAAATAGCAACCAGTAATAAATATCTCCTATATAATTTGATAACTAAATTATCATAAATTTTACCGTCAAAATAAATAAATAAATAAATTCACTTAATATACTAAAAACCACTCCCGGATGCGGGTGTGTAGTACTGATTACAGTGCGAAGGCGGCTTGGTGGGTTGGCACGTGGTTCATTCCCACTGCCATCTGGCCTCGCTTGCTGCCAGCCTTTATACTCTGCTAACTCATTCAATGCTGCATTAATGTAGCTCATCCCTCCATACCAGCCTTCTTGTTCTTCTGTTATGGCGCTCCTTCAATTCCTCAATGCTCCTCCCCTGCGAATGCATTTCTCCCTAGTTGCCTCAGAGCCCTGCGCTCGGACAAGACCAGGTAATTGCTGCGCTCACGATTGTGGTGTTGATTCTCCACCGGGTTTTCATGCTTTCCAAAGTCCTTCAGCAACTTTAAGTGTCGCTCGTCCTCTGTCATTCTTAGTGCTCCTCTGCGTGCTGAAGCTCTGCCCCTGTCAGTCTCCCCCGGCCTGCACAGTGCTGCTGCCTATTCAGCTTCTCCTCTTCTTTTCAACATGCCTAAATTGCACCAAAGAATGGGCTGCAAGAGGGGAAGCTCCCGTGGGCGAGTTATCTGCCAGTCCTCCTCCTCTACCACAAACTCCTCATCTTACTCCTCGGGCTTCGGCTCTAATCGCTATCCTGCTACCAGGAGTGGTCGTGGACGAGGTCGAGGGTAGCATGAATTAGCGTCGAGCTCTCACAAATCTCACTCTCACACTACTTTTTTTCAATTTCCCTGCACTCTCAGTAATCACTCTTTCATTACTTCTGTCACCATTGAGCTGCGCGAGGGTATGGTTGGTCTGGTAGCCGCAACTGCAGGAGTGACTATGGAGACGAGAGCGGAATATTCACCTGGCACTTCTTAGCTTTACAACAAGCAAAATAAGGTTCCAGGTGGTACTGCTACCCAGTAAATACAAACTCAAGCTGGTCCGAGTGTCCCAATTGGTGGCGGTTCTTTAAGCAAAGAGCGTCATCCCTCTGAAGATGATGACCCCTTCAATTATGGGTGTCGTATTGTTGAAGAGTCGCCTTCCACCACTCATGAAGCTTAAACAGGTCTGCGTTCTTTGGTTTTTGGTTCCCTGTTGCTCAAAGTTAAGGGTACAGTGGCTTTATGAATTATATTACAGCTTTGACCTGGGCAGCGCTTCCCTGTTCATATGGATAAGCCCAGACAATCTGTTTTGGTCAGTGAATTACCTCTGGTTAGTCTACAGTTTTGACAATGTTGTATTCTATTTCAATGCACTAGTCATGGTCCTGGTCTTAGAAGCTCTTCTAGTCAGTCATCAACGAGTCCTTTTAGTCAATTTTCAACTATGTAATGTGAGTATGCCACCTCTCTGGGCTAGACATCTTGAGGCCACTACCTCTATATAAAAATATTTAGTATCAATATAAAAGTAGACATATTCAAAAAAAAATATACTAAAAACCACAACCACTGAATTAACATACATATATATATATTAAAACAAAAACTAGTAAACTAAGTTAAACGAAAAAGTATTTATATTTTTATGGTGAAATACACTATTGATAATCTCAAATTGAAACTTAATGAGATCACAAAAGTTACGTTGTAAGATTGTGTTCATTGAGTAGTACAGGCCAGCAGTCGATCAAATCCTCCAGCAATGTTTTGGCTAAACTATATATTAAAATAAACAAAAGGGTTCAATTCCTTAACCTGCAAGTCCGGAAGGGAGTCTATCCTCCCGGGGAGAAATTTGTGTGTGACTTCTGTCATAAATCTTATTGGTCAACGAAAATCTACATAAAAATATTATATTATTTTGTTATCAGTTAAATCAGTCGTGGCGTGGCTGGCTCTACTTACACATTATTATTTAAACTCTATATCGTTATATTTAATGTTCAATCTGAAATGTCTACAAAAATGGTGTAAATGTATATAATTTTTTTATTTATCTATATAATTAATAATAATAAAAATTTGACCATTCAGTTCTTAATATTTTAAGTGAAACTATATTTTATAATTATTATAAAAAATATATATTAAATTTTTTTTATTAAATAATAATTTTAGAGGAAAATAAATTCACAAAAGGTATATCTATTTCGCGCTAATATTATGGTTGCACATAAATAAAGACACCACAATATACAAGCCACTTCATAAGTTGTAGGCTTGTGGGTTACCTCGGAGGCTTACTTGGAGATGAAACTCAAGTTCTAGCATCAAGTAGAGTACCATATACGTACCATGTCACAGACATTGGTTTTATAGTGGATGGTAAAGGAATCAAATGCTTATACCAGTGTGATGAATCACACTCATAACTGGAACACTCCATATCAATGTTTTGGGAAGTGGTGATCAAGGGAATCCTTCACACCAGGATTGATGGCATGCCACACAATCATATCAACATTTCAAAGCAATGGGTAGCATTCAAATATATGTATTGGTATGCTCAAAATACTTGCTACGTGAATTGGAACTATTGAGGTAACCAAGGCACCCTTGAAACTATATTAGGAACATGCAAAATTACCAGGGAGTTGTTTCCCCTCTCGTTGAAAATTTCCAGTATGTGCACTTAATTACTCTTGTTTCTAACCTAGTAATAGGCTCCTTGCCATTTCAAGTAAGGCTACTCCCAATCCAATTTTTCTTCCTTCACATAGACTTGTGTTTGGTTGGACTGCTCTATGGTTTCTTTGGTATGTGGATTTGTATCTCCTTACCAAATACTTCAATTTGGATTGACCTTCTCACCATCCTTTACTCTATAAGTCTCCCCTCACAACTCACTCCTAGCCCTCTCAGTTTCCCTCGCCAAACCATCACGATAATTCTCAAGAGTCTCTACTCTGCCTTCTTCTGTGTTAGTCTACCTCACAGTCCTTCCTTTTTTCTTGCATGTCTAGACTAGCTAAACCCCTCACCTGTTATCTCTCCCATCCTCAGTTACTCTCTTAATCATCAATTCCAATCCTCAATATTTCCTTTTACCATTATGCATCGTGGAAGATATATGATTTCTTGTCAAGGAAGGGGCAGGGATTGTCCCTTTGTCTCTTCTTTGACCCCAAACTATACAACATTGACCTTTCAGCTGTGAGCTCAAGTGGAAATGAGGAATCTATGGATCGTTACAAGTAGTACATCCATGACTTATTCTGTTAGTAAATTGAAAGAATAAAAGTTTTTGTGCCCCAAAAATGACAGTGGAATGACACTGCACTCCTAACCACCATGTTCAAGCTGAGACCATGGATTGGATTCCTAATTTAGGTACCACCACTCACTTGAGGTTCTCAATTCACATGTAGGAAAGCAATGTTTATTTATAAACAAAAGTCCTTTTGGGGTGCATCCTCACAGACAACAACATTGCTCAACAACAAAGTGCTTACAATATGGAAAAATAGGAGGAAAAGTTCAACGAAATGGATCATAAAATAAACATCATCCTCAAAATGTGCATGGAAATTCCATTTCCTGGGAATGAGGTTATTCCCCAGTAGACCTCCATGCCGGAAAATTCAGGACAATGGCTTCTATGCTTTCTCAATTTTTTATTTTCAATCTCTGTAATGTTTTCTATCTAGTAAGATGATAGTATGTTAGAAGCAAGTTTAATCAATCTATGTACTCTCATTTTTGTTTAACAAATATTATAGACAAGTATATATCACCTAAATAATTTGATGTTAAACCTCTAGTATGATTCTCCATTGAGAAAACCAATAACAAAATGGCCATTGATCATGTAAAATTTTGCAATAGTAATACAAAACACCTTAATTATAAAAAAAAATAAAAAATTCAATAAAACACTATTAGTAATTACAAATCATTATATTATTAAATATATTATAAAATTATAAATATATATAAAATATATAAATCTCAAAACAAATCTACAAATACATAAATATAATTTTTCACTTTCAAAAATTTACATGTAATTAATGTCATAATCAAATTATTCCACTCATAGAAATACATTCCTCTTAAATTTTTGCTAAAGTATTTAACATAGTCAAACCCAAAGTATTTCTCCATTTTTGCAGTCTCATTATCCAAATCATCCTAATATTATAGGGAAAGAATAAGGAGTTGTCTTTAGTGCGACTTTTTGGATGTTTTTATGGTGAGTTTTTCTGATCTAATTTCTCTAAAATCCGGCAGGAATTTATTGAAATCACAAGCTTAATGGGTAATTTTAGGTAATTATGTGCCCAATCCATATATACAATCAAAAATCTAGTTTAAATAACACAAATCAAGATTTCACATTAAATTTTTCCACCAAATTCTGCATTGGAAAATCCAAAAAATTGCACTAAAAACAACTCCAAAAAATAATATTAAAATTTTAAGTTAAATACTTATTTTTCAATAACAAAATATTAATAATTACCCATCACTTTACCATTAAACTATTATAAAAATAATATTACGTTGTGCAAAATTATTAATAATTACCAACCATTTTATCGTTAAACTATTATAAAAATGATAATACGATGTACAAAATTGTAAAATAAAAAAATAATTTCCAACTATATGAATACACTTCCTCTCTTGAATATTTTTTATTAAGTAAACCTTATATTGAAATTGTCCCATCAAAGAGATGATTTTAAAAATTCTCTGTTATTTGACATTGTGAAACACTAAGTACATGTCGTTTATTAATAAATCCTCACATCATACCCAAGGTATTAATTTTAATCCTTCTCCTAACCACATCGTGACTCTCATCATCATTTATCAATATCTCCTTGATTGTGACCTGTCCTTCTAACTTTTCTCTATATATTTGTATTCCCTTACTTCATCCTTCGGCTCATCGCTCTCAATTTTTGTTTTCACTTTCAACTTTGTAATGTCATCACTAAGATCTTAATATATTCTTTGGAATCTTTATCAATGTCTTCCCACATGAATTACCCTTCCTACCATACTCTATTGTCAACATAAGACTCTCCCCTTCCACAAGAAGAACACACTCTTCTTCTATAATTCTTTCACAAAATATTTTTGGCATTTACCCTTCCATTCAATTCATTCTTTAGAATGTAGTTATCATTCACACTTGGGATTCTCATAATGCGATTAAAAAATGGTTCAACCACAATACATGCTATACAATTCTTAAATTGAACAACAAAATATGAAAGAAAATGAATGAGTTTACATAACAAAACAAATAGAATATTGAACTGAATTAAATCTAAATTGTATTAATGTGAAAGGAACTTAGGTTCTTATTAAAGAAGAATTTAGAGTCTCTACCCATATTCCCTTTCTTTTTACTAAGCAGAAAAACGTTTATTCACATTTAAATAATAATATTGTAATTATAATTAAAAAAAAAAACTTTTTTAATCTCATTATATACATGATCATTGATAACTAAATTAATGTCGGTCTGGAGTATGCCGTAAAACTGTTTCTGCTTGGCTAAGATCTCGTCTTCCTCGGACGTAAGGAAACAGGTTAACGGCCCCGGACCCAGAGGCATTTGGCAGGAGCAAAAACCTGCTCCCTTACGGACCACCAGCGGGTTATTACAGGTGGCGTGGTTTTCCTTGATAACGGTGATGAGTCAAACCAACATTCGCGGATAGCAACTAGAGATAACTGTCCTCACTGTTGGTTTGGCACCTGAGTTTAATAGGTTTTGCCACCTTCAAAGAAAAAAAAAAAAAAAACTAAAAAACTAAAAAACTAAATTAATGGTTTCTTCATCTCCATTAATACCATCCTACTACCTTAACAAATTTCATTTAGTTTCCATACTTTTACCTCCATTCCCTACAACATCTCTTTTCCCCTTCTTCCTTTTCAATAGCCACTTCCTCAATAATATTTATTCAATAGCCACTTCCTCAATAATATTTATTCCCCTTCCAATGGCTATATTGTTGATAAAAACTTGGTCAATGATTCCTCTATCAACAATTACTACATTGTCAATAATGTTTTTTTAAAGTGATTTCTTTATTTGTATTAATATTACTACATTGTCAACAATGTCTTTTTAGTGTTTTCTTTATTTGTATTAATATTGTCAATAATGTTTTTTTAGTGATTTCTTTATTTGTTTTAATCTTATTGATAATCTATTTGCGAATTAATTTAGTCGACACATACATTGCTTATAGTTATTTCATTGGCACACTCATTGTCTATTTCGATGCCAGTTTTTCTTTTATTGGATCTATTGTTTCATACTTTTGTCATTAGCAATCATATGGTCTATAGAATGGATTTTTCTCAAAACATTAGTGTTAATGAAGTAAGTTGTTGACACACATTTGTCAACCACTTCACTGGTTGATTTCCTTCTTTTCCTATTCTTATTTTATTCATTATAGGATTCATCAAATAAAAACAAAAAAATTATTTTTTATCATGTATGATGGTGAATTCACTAAGGATTCTCATTCATCATTTTTCTTTCAACCTCGAGGTTCTTGAGAAATCACTTTTGAAGGGAAAAAAGGTTTCTTGTTTTACGAATTTTTTATAATTTTATGAATTTTTTATAATTTTATAGTACAACTTAGAAAACAACCATGTTTCGACTTTTTAAATCTATTCCACTATATAAAATCCATGCATATTAAAATAGTGATGCATATTTCGAAAATTTAAAGAAATTTAATGACAATTACTTTATTACTTTATTTTTTCAAATTTGAGGATACATTTTAGGTTGGAAGATTGTTATTGAGATCATTATTGGGTGTTGGACTTTATGTACATCACTTTCTTTGTGTATGTTCACATGTAGGATTTTGTTCTACATATTTAGCTCTTTACATTTGTAACACTTTTTGCCCCCAATCGAACAACGCTACCACAATAACACTAATTAAATGTGTGTAAATTTATTGTGGAAACAAGAATTCAATTAACTCTGCCATAACTTCTCGTGTCCTTAGAAGTTATGGTTAGCATATATGTAATGCTAAATACCATCAATGCATTAATTAATACATATAAATTATAAACGCATAATATGCACAATGGGAATATAAATTTATTAAATGAACACAAACCATAAAACTAGGGTTTCACCATAAATACAATATTCAACATAGAACATAAATATAAATCAATGCACATTAAGCATAAATAATTATCTTGTAGAAGAAATCGAACTAGGTATGGGCCCTCTACGTTCCACCTAGTCGTGGACCATGTGGTTCATAAATCTCGACCACGGGTCACCCCGAAGTTGAGATTACTACTCCACCAACAATTGCTTAAATACTAAGCACCAATATCGACACTAGCTAAGGCACCAACCCCAGTAGCCTTAGTCTCTACCGACTACCTCATGTTTCCCTTTACCTAGACCCAAGTGGCGCAGTCTGATTCCTTCAGTGGTTCCCACCTCCCAAGGTGCCTTATACTCGGAAAAACAGTCTCAACCTATGGCTCCAAGAGCTCTGCTACTCTCTCGGTGTCCAGATAGCCTACCAACAAAGTCAAATAATTCTTAGTTAGTTTCAAAGTCTAATCTTAGGACTCATTAACTATACCAAAACCAAGTTCCACTAGAACTCCATCAAGACCAAGCCATAAAAGGAGCAACCAAGGCTCACCAAATTAGGATGGATCCAATTTAGTGTGGCTAACTGAATTACCACATCTTAGTCAATTTCAGAGCCCAAACTTAGGAATCATTGACTAAAATCATCCATCCAACCATAATTGACTGAATGACACCATAACTCCCCTCCTTTAGGAAAAAACTACACTTCTTATAAATGTATAGGTTTATCTCACCATGTGGCACCCTTCAAAGCCATGTGGGCCTTTTCACCAAAACACCACACAACTCTTGCATTTCCATGGTGTTGCACCCCCCATACTCTTTACCATGGAGTGGGAATTGTAGCTAACTTATTTTATTGATATCATATATGTACAATAATTTACATCATTTTTACAATCCTGGCCCTTCGACCACTTAACCAAAACTAACACACACACATATACCTAAGCATGCTAGCCTCAAAATCTATAAACATGTATGCATAGGCATGCCAACCCACAAAATAACTCTGGCTCACCAACGTAATAGTAACATACATCCAGATCATCAACCTAATATTACATGTACACCTTTACATCATCATAACCAGGCAAATATATTATATTCCTCCCCTCTTATTTAGGCACAACCCTCAATGCAACATATATGCATGTATATACAACATATCAATAAAAAATGATGAGGATACTTCTCTCTCATTACATCTTCCTTCTCCCATGTAGCCTCGTTAGGATTGAACAGGGTCCATTGTACCTTTACGATGACGAAAACTTGATCCTAGAGCACTTTTACCATCCTGTCCAAATTCTATATTTGTTGGACCTCGAAATCTCATTCTAGTTTCCCCTAGATCATATACCAACCAATTACATGATTACTATCAAGCACATACTTTATAAGAAAGGATACATGAAATACATCATGAATATGCATGGATGTAGACAATGCAACCTTATAGGCAACACAAACGATCCTCTCAAGGATCTCAAATGGTTCATAGTAGCATGCTGCTAGTTTAACACAATTTCTTAGTTTCACTAAACTCTTCCAGGCTTCAAATTTTAACAACACATGATTTGCAACTTTAAATTCTTGATGAATTCGTTGCTTATCTGCATATAAAAATTTCCTATCCTGGGTAGCTTTCAAATTATACTTAGTTTTCACCACCTACTCTTCCATAACCCTAAGGAATTTAGTACCAATCATAATCCTATCCTCTGGATTACTCCAACTCATAGTAGTATTACACCTTCTAGCATACAAAGCTTCAAATAGACTCATTTTCAATGATACATGATACTCGTTGTTATATGAAAATTCTACGAAATGAAGGTAGTTTTTCTGCTTTGATGGCTTGTCCATCCAATATATATGCAACATATCCTCAATTACTTGATTAACCTGCACTGTTTTGCCATCTAGCTCGAGGCTACATGTTGTGCTAAAATTCAAATTGGTACCCAACCTTTCAAATAATCCAATCCAGAAATTGGACATGAACTTTGGATCTCTCTGAAGTAATCTCCTTAGGCAGCCTATGGAGCTTGGAAATTTCCTGTGTGTAAATATCAACTATATCAACTTATTTTTATACTGAATTTACTGCGATAAAATGGGAAACTTTGTTGACTTTATCCACCAACACCATTATAGAATGATGCTCATTTGTTATTTTGTGCAAATTGGTAATGAAATTAGTTGAAAGTAAATCCCATTTCCATTGAGGAATGGGAATTAGTTTTAGCAAAAAAGTTGCGTGCTTGTGCTCAAACTTAACCCTTTGACATTCTGAGCATCCATCTATATAATTAATCACTCCTCCTTTTAGCAATGGCCAAAAGTACTTCCTTTTAGTTGTTGTAAGAGTTTTCTAATAACTTGGGTGACTAGTATATGGTACCTTATGAATTTCCTTTAAAATTAATTCTTTCACTACTAGTACATTTGGCACATAAACCCATCTTTTATCCAAAATAATTTCCTCTTTTCTAAATTCATAATCCATGTACTTTGGTTGTATGTTACTTTGTTGTAAATTACCTCTAATTTCAATATAGAGTTGATTTAAATTTCCATCTTCTAGAATATTATTCATTAAATCGGTCCTACAAATACTTACTGGTATAGAAAGAAGAGTGTACATTCTCTGGTTGAGTGCATTAGATGCCTTATTTTCATTTCTATTAATATACTTGATCCCAAAGTCATACTCAACTATTAATTCTAGTCATCTAATTTACGCGTATTTAACTTTGGTTGTTCAAATATATGTCGCGACCCATAATGATTAGTTTATAGTTCAAAGTTCTAGCCGATGAGATAATGTCTCCACATTTTGAGTGCGTGAATTATGGTTGCTAGCTCCAAATCATGGGCAACATAATTCCTCTAATGCTCTTTCAATTTTCTTGATTCCTAGCAGATTACCTTCCCATTTTACATTAGCACTCCAACCAATCCTTCAACTAGAAAATCCTTATTCGGATTGACAATTTTTGATACTAGAGTTTTGGTAAACAAAGCCTTTAAATGCTGAAAGGTTTCATCACACTCATAAGGTTATTTTAACTTTACACCTTTTTTCTACAATGAAGTGATGGGGTAAGAGACTATTTACATTCTCCTATCTCGATAAATTTGATAAAATATAGATGAATTAAATTGCAATGACCAAATAAGATAAATTTATATTCTAGGTCACCTATCTTGGTAAATTTGATGAAGAATATGTAAAAAGTAAAATTGGAAGGACTGAATAAACAACTAATTGAGAACGTGTTGTTGAGTTTTCCCAAAAAGATGCCGATGATAACTAAGGAAAATTTTGCATAAAATTCAAAATACAAATGAACACGTATATCCATGCTCTATAAAGGAAGACATTACAACCAAAAATTATTATACTTCTTTGTATGAATCGAAAAATCACATATATTCTTGTGTGAGATGGATATCTGAAAAGAAAAGAACCAAAATTAATCTAGTTGTATACTAGCATAACCACATTAATAAATGTGGTTGATATAGGCCACAGACATATAAGTTAAATTTTCGCCAACAAATATAAACTCAAATTCTAAAACTGTTATGCAATCAAAACCATAACCCTAATAGCTAAACCCTAATCTTTCAAATTTTCAAATTTATCTTCTATGGCCTTAAAATTTAGCACATATGTATAACCTCTTGTGATCTCTATATAATTAAATTGAAAATTGACACCACATTAATAAGCTTAGAAGAACATTTCTCCATGAAATTGAAAACTCTTCCATATTTAAAACACATGCTGCACTAAACCAATCCCAATACGGTAAGCTAAATCTATTTGTACTCAATTCCAAACAAAGAAAATAAAATCTATTTTTGCATAGCTGAGAACATAAATTTATTGAATTAAGTGACCTGCAAGGAGTGACCACGACAAACTATTGATGAGATCAAGAGAAATTTCTACATGAAATTGGGAACTCTTCCATATTTCAAACGCTTCTCACACTCAACCAATGCCAACTCTATCTGTCCTCAATTGGAAATACAAATAGCTTATAGAAGCAAAACACTACCAAAACATATAGAAAGGATGACCATAATTACAAAAGTAATGAAAAGAAACTGTGAAAGCTAAGGAAAATACTTAGTCTCATTATTTTCAGTTTTAGAGAAAAACCCACATCTTAAAAAATTATCTAAAAAAAATATTGAATTAATTATTTACACATAACTAATTAATGTTTTTCATTAATTAATTAATAATGAGAATGAACCACATTAATTGGTTCGAAACATCGACCAAATTTTAATGATCAAATCCTATTGATATGATTAATTTGAAAGACATTTATTTACATTGTTTTTATTAAATAATTAATTAATTAAATTAATGTTTTATTGTTTTAATTAAAATCTTCTATGCACATCAGTGTTAGTTTGATTTATTATTCAAACCCTATGATTATTCAAACATTAACAATATTTGTTGTCTAAGTGTTTGTCAGCTTCTTTGTTAGACTTAGTGGCAACAACTTCAGCATCAACAAGCTACACAGAGATCAATTGAAATGTGCAGATGAGTGATACATTCTATTTGATACAGTAAAGAATGACATAGTAAAATAATTTAATTCAACGGAATTCACCAAAATGAGGCAATACAATTTCAAGATTTTTTGTTGTTTTAAGATATATCTTTGAATGCATAAATGGATTCAAAACCCTTGAAAACCCTGGGGCACTCGAATTATGCATAAGTAATTTAAACTCAAGTTTTTAAAAATCTCTATTAAATTTTAATTCAAATTAACAAGAAAAATAGTCGTGAAAAGACCATTTCGTCTATAAATTAGACTATATCATAAAGAATAGAAACGATTGGTTTATTTCAGAAATTACTCTTACTCGATCATCGCCGGGTTATCCATATTATCAACTTCGCGGGACTTCCATGGTTCACAAAATTTAATTTTTAGAGAATGGAGCTGCACGTGATCCTATCATTCAATCGTTTTCCCACTCTATTTTATTCGGAATTTGGACGAATTCGTGGACGAAAAAGTCGGAAAATCATTTGTACCTTTCTAAATTGCGAGGTCCACTCGAAGCCCATTTGTTCAAGAAATCTTTATAACCGGATACCCTATCCTTTGACTTATTAAACTAAAATTTAATTCACGTTGCTCGTGCCTTTGGTTTCCGTATTTATGTTTGAAGTTGAACTCTATATATATATATTAACAACAGACCTAGCAAGTGTCCAAAGGATCATATTTCTTACAGAGAAAATGTTTATATTTTTACATATTTGATGTTCCGTAGATTCATGGTTTATTAATATATTATTTAAATGGTTAAATTTTAAATTAAATGGACTAAAAACAAATATAATATATATATTATATATATATTATTATATATTATATATATATATAAATTAAAATGTAAGAAAAAGATAACTTGAAAGGTTTTAATTATAATTTTTAGTTTTTTATACTATATAAAATATATAGTTAGATTGAAATTTTTAAATTAATTTAATATTAAAGTATGAGAAATTATTTTATTTATATTGTATTTTATTAATTTATATTAATAATTAAATGAATCAACATATCTTTCTCAATTTCAAAGTAATTAGGTTTTTCTAATTTAAATTATTTCTTTATTTTCAATATAAAATATTTTTATATATTATTTGTGATATATAAATATTAAACAACTTATATAATTTTTATATTTAAATTTTTTTAAAGAAGCCTAAGAAACTATGCATATGCATCTTCTTCATATTAAATGTGAAAATACAAGTTGTTTTTTTTAATATTATCTTTTTTCATAATTAATATAAAATTAAGCTATTTTATAAAGTTATTAAATTTTTCTCTTTCTGCTAAAAAGTGAGAGTAAAATATACTCCTTCCTATTATATTAACCTATAATATTTTACTTTTTATTTAAAAATAAAGTTAAACACAAACATAATTACACATAATTTTCCTAATAAATTATAAAATACACCTCTTAAACCATATCTAAAATAAAAAACTTTTTATTTTTATTTAAAATTTCAAAATAAAACAACAGTAACTTAGTTTCCACCTATAATATTTTACTTTTTATTTAAAAATAAAGTTAAACACAAACATAATTACACATAATTGTTGAGATTTTCTGTTTGAGTCAAATAGGCAAAAATCTCTGAAGGATGACAACAATAGGGATTCAGTTCCTAGATTAGCTCCAGGTTGTTGGGAGGGAGTTAATGCCTCCTATATTTGATGTGAGGGAGTTATGAGGTTGTTAGATTCCTTCTGCTATATAACAGGCATCATTCGTTTGATTTGCTAAAGGAGTGTGAGGATTCTTGATGTAATCTCCAAATTTTGGAATAATATATTCCTGATGCCTATGTTTGGTGGACGTAGCCCAGATTGGTTGGGTGAACCACGTTAAATATTGTGTTTATGTGCTTGATTGAATGTTGTGTATTTATTTATTTGCTGTGCACCTGATCCAACAATTGGTATCAGAGCATGTTGGAGGTGCTGAGATCGATTGTTGTTGGTGCGTTTGACTCGAGGTGTTCAACATCGTTGCTGCGGTGGAGAAATCGATTGTTGCGTGGGCTGTTTGTAATCGATTGTTGTGGCTGCATAACGTGGATTGCTGGAGCCGTCCATTACCCTGCGCGCTGAGCATGGATACATTTCAAACCGGCGTGGATCTGGTATACACAAACTGCGTGGAGTGGATATATTGGTACTGCGTGGCGTGGAGTGAATATATTGCTGCGTGCGGTGACACCTGCGTGCAGATGGAGGTAAACAGCGTTGATATATATCTTTATTTGGTGCGTGGCTTTTAAAAACAGCATGGATTTATTTTGAGCGTGGATATATATGTTATAAGCAACGTGTATATATATAATATCAAACGGTGCGTCTTTTTTTTAAAGTCGTGGTTATATATCAGCGTGCATATATGTGGGTATGAGCACCAGCATTAATATATATATTAAAAACCGCATGGATAGGATGTTTTGAAACCGGCGTGGATGGCTTTGAACATTAACAACGTGGATCTATGACCAACAACGTGGAGATAGTCTCGGATAGATGCGTTGTTATATTTAAAACTACGTGGATGTGTCTTTTAAAACATGGTGAATATATGTTTAATAGCCGGCATAGCTATATGTTAAAACTTTAAATCCATACACTGTGTTGATTGTTTAAATATATGCGCTGTTTATATTGTGTTTTGGGATTGGCGCGGGATCTATGAAAACAGTAACGCCAATCTCCTGAAATAGCGCGGTAAACAATTATTTAAGTGCGCCAATTCTCGGGTTAGCGCGAATTTTAAAGGAATAAACGCGCCAATTTGTTATAGCTTAAAGCATTTTTTCATTGGCGCAGTTCAGGTGCTGATTAGCCAGCGCCATTTGTATTTTACATGCTAATCTGAGTTTTATACAGGAAAGCACAGAGGTTTGTGAGGCAAAGGCATTTTATTCAGATTCAATTTTGTTTTTTATTTAAAATTGGAGATTCTTGTGTTTTTTGACGAGATGGCCAAAACGCAGAGTGCCCGTTTTGAAATTGAGAAATTTAATGGCAAGAATAATTTTGAGATCTGGAAGGTGAAAATGCATGACTTGCTTGTCCAACAAGGCGTGGTAAAGGCATTGATGGGTAAATCCAAACAACCATGCAACATCACAGACGATGAGTGGGACGAGATGGATGAAAGAGCTGTAAGTGCCATTCAATTATGCCTGGCGGACGATGTCTTGTTTAATATTGTGTCGGAGACAACAGCTGCTGGTTTGTGGACAAAACTGGAGAAACTGTACATGACCAAATCCTTAACCATTAGGATTCTCCTGAAGCGATAGTTGTACGGTTTGAGAATGAAGGAAGGTACATCGATTGCTGATCATTTAAATGCTTTTAATACTCTTCTTGTGCAATAACAAAGTATAGAAGTAAAAATTCCATCCGAGGATAAAGCTATTACTTTATTGTGCTCGTTGCCCGAATCATGGGATCATTTTGTTACTTCTATAAGTCTTAGTCCATCAGAAACTATTGAGTTTGATGATGTAGTTGCATTCCTTATTATCGGAAAGAAACAAGGAGAAGTCGCATTCTGAAACCTCATTACATCAGAAGGCTATGATGGTTAGAGGTCGTTCGAAAGAAAGACGCCCCAGGAAGCCAAGCGACTCACGTTCAAAGTCGAAAGGAAAGAAGAGTAAGCTAAAGTGCTGGTTTTGTGGCAAATCAGGGCATTTAAAGAAGGACTGCTGGAAGCGACAACAACAAACTTCAGAAGCAGAGTCTTCGACAGAGAAGAAGGAGGCGAATACGACAGATACAGGTTCGACATCGGGTTCAGGTATGAGTGATGAAGTATTATCAGTTAATGTGTCAAATCATGGTCAACATTGGTTGTTAGATTCCGGGGCATCAAACCACATGTATCCATAAAGAATGTTTTAAGGATTATAAATCAATTAATGATGGTGTTGTATACATGGGTAATGATGTAACATGTAATATTGTTGGGATTGGAAGCATACAACTACAAATGTTCGATGGAACAACTAGAATATTAACTGATGTAAGGCATGTACCAGATTTAAGGAAAAACTTGATTTCATTAGGAGCACTTGATTCAAATGGGTATAAAACTGTAATTCAAGGTGGAGTAATGAAAATTTACAAAGGCATCTTACTAGTTATGAAATCTAAGAAAGTAGGAAATCTATTTCAGTTAGATGGAGGTACAGGGTCAGATTTTGTGTCTACTGTGTCTGAACATGACAGTAATTCCATTCAATTATGGCATCAAAGATTGGGGCATATGAGTGAGAAAGGGTGGAAAATTTTGGCTGATCGAAAGTTACTTCCAAATCTAAAGTCAGGAAACTTAGATTTCTGTAAGCATTGTTTGTTTGGTAAACAAAGTAAACAAAAGTTTAAAACAGGCAAACATACTAGTAAAGGCATACTTGATTATATCCATTCAGATGTTTGGGGACCAGCCCCTACAATTTCATATGGTGGTTCGTCTTATTTTGTATCATTCATTGATGACTTTTCTAGGAAGGTTTGGGTCTACATGTTGAAAAGGAAGTCTGATGTTTTTATAGTTTTCAAGCAGTTTGGAGCATTGGTAGAAAACAACACTGGTAGAACAATAAAATGTTTAAGAACTGACAATGGTGGTGAGTTTACTTCCAAGGAGTTTGAAAACTATTGCAAGGATGCA
>APFE030133167.1:38499-100485 GCA_000404065.3 Pinus taeda
AGCTCCAGGTTGTTGGGAGGGAGTTAATGCCTCCTATATTTGATGTGAGGGAGTTATGAGGTTGTTAGATTCTCTATGCTATATAACAGGCAATCATTCGGATGATTTGCTAAGAGAGTGTGAGGATTTCTTGCTGTAATCTCCAAATTTGAATAATATATTCCTGATGCCTATGTTTGGTGGACGTAGCCCAGATTGGTTGGGTGAACCACGTTAAATATTGTGTTTATGTGCTTGATTGAATGCTGTGTATTTATTTATTTACTGTGCACCTGATCCAACAATAATTTTCCTAATAAATTATAAAATACACCTCTTAAACCATAACTAAAATAAAAAACTTTTTATTTTTATTTGAAATTTCAAAATAAAACAACAGTAACTTAGTTTCTAAGCTTGTGTTTATTGAGTATAGTCAAGATTGAATTCCTCAACGATGTTTTGCCTAAACTTTATGTTAAAATAAACAAAAGGGTCCAATCCCTTAACTTGCAATTAGGGAAGCAAGTCCATCCTTTGTGAGAGAATTTTCTATGTGACTAAATATTTTTGGTCAATGAAAATATAAATATAAATATTTTATTATTTTGTAATCAATTAAATTAGTCGTGCCTCGACATGCTCTACTTGCACACTACTATTTAAACCCTATTTTTATTTTTTTACAAAAAGAAAGAAACATATGTATTTTTATTGATATAAAAATACATACATTTACTTGGATTTTTCTCTTCTGTTTTTATTGAGAAACCATTTCTGGTTTCACATATTGTGGTATCTTATTTTTTATTTCATTTTTTATTTATTAGTTTTGTTACAATTTTCAATTCAATCTATCTAAATAAAAAATATATCTACAAAAATAGATAATATAGATCTATTTATTACAAAAACATTTCCTAAAAAACATCGTAAGGTAAAATTCTATTATTATCCTTCGTATTTTGATAGCTTTTTAATGTGGAAAGACATCATTTTTAAACTTTTATCTTTCCTGGTTTCATGATGCATCTTTCTTTTGACATACCATAAACAACAAGATTTTTTTCTCTGTAAATACGAGAGAAATACATCCTCTTGAAAATCTTAATCAACTATATGAATCGATTCATCTGATTAGATAGTGATGTTGACTTGAAGACATATCTCATCTTAACCCACTCTATAATCACTTTGGAATCCCATGAACATCTATCTCATCAATGGAAAACCACTCAACACAAAAGATGACTCCCCATAGATCAAGGAGCTTCATTCTATTGTTTGTTCTAATGCCACTGAACCACCTAAAATGAAAATAATTGCCAAGCTTCATAAGTATAAATGCCCCATTGCCACATGCCTTAAAAGATGAAGTCCCGTCAAAGAATCCCACAGGGTATTTAGACCATATTTCCTTAATCTGACAACATCTTCTTGTTAACTCTTCTTTTTCGGCCCTATCTCCAGAAAGTAGGTTGAAACCTTTAGGCATGTTCCCCTAATGTCTGGAACAACATGTTAAAATATCCAAGCATTCCTGGATCCTAGATGCCCTACATGATGTAGAAAAACAATCCTTTGCAATCTTTGTAATCTGAAAGCTATTGTTAAAGACAATATCTTATGGAAGACTTGTCCCGAATGGCATTTCACAATAATAATTGTAAAACATTGAACCAAACTGAAACAACAGGTGGGAAAGTGAACAAGAGATGCACCACATTCTCTGTATTATTTCTACATGGTTCATACCTCCCTGGGCCCTGAAAGCCTCTTCTAAGAAAATTTTCCCATGTTAAGATCTTGTTATGCACAATCAATGATACAAAGCAATTCAATTTTTGTGGGATCTCCCACTTCCATGTTTATTGGAACCATAAATCTCTGGTATCCAATATTCTTCCCAAAGAAATGAGGCAGTAAATTTCTTTGACCGTATATGACCTTTAAATATACTACCGTCCCATGAAAAGAATACCTACTAGACTCAACTAAAGAATATACTTCTCCTACTCCTCAACTAAACGACCTGACGGACCAATCTCATAGGCTTCTAACCGTGAGCTCAAAACCGGATTTGGATTGCAGACAACATAATTATGATTTAGGAAAAAGAGGTCATTGCTTTGTAAATAATTAAGTGAATGCACTGATAGAGAATGATTAGCAACCATACCTTTGATGGATGCCATCCTAATCTCCACCCTCGATCCTGCAATAGCCTCAGGTTAAAAATCCATTTAATAAGGTTAAGAAAGACAAAATAATAACCAAGGTCATAGGACAAGTATTCCAAGCTTAATGTTGTGAAAAAAACACAGTAACGAGGATCAATTGCGATTAATAAATGACTATGGAAATTGGAAAAGGAAACGAAAAAGGATTTAAAAGGACATGGGGCATTTATTGGCATTTTATTTATGAAAATAATAGAAAATAGGAGAAAAGTAAGTTGAAAAGTCACAAGTTGCATTTGAGGAAAATCAAGAAAATAAAAGGCTCAATAATAAAAAGGCTTCTAAGGATCAACTCACAACCTTTTGTCAGTTTTAGCTTGAAGTTCTCCATACTATTCTCTCTCTCTCATACTCTTGCACACTTAGAGTTTCTTGGAGCACTTGTGGAGCATCGTGGCATACTTGGGATTTGCAGCAAGGAGGTAAATGAAAAGCAGGAAAGTGTAATAGGATAGTGGGATCAACAACTACAACGGGTTTTTCTTACAAGTACCGAGTTGCATGTATGATTTCCTTGCTAGTTTTGGCATGCATGGCATATGCATGTGGTTACTTGGTTATGATCTGTCATTAGCACGGAGGATTGCCTAGATTGATAATGGTTTTCCTAGACTTGCCATTACTAGATAACCATTGGTGTTGTGGGTTTTATCTTCTTCTTCTTCTTCTTCTTCTTTTTCTCTGGTTTGAGCTCATGTTCCTTATGGTTATGGGTTGAGTTATTAGTTCCTAGAGCCTTGGTTGGAAAAACACTTTGGAAGCACTGCAACAACATGCGTTGAGTTACTAGTCCTGGAAAACTTGGTTGGACAAATGCTTTGGAGCCCTTGGTGGGTTGAGTTACTAGTCCTAGAAGCCAGGTTGGAACAAACACTCTAGATCCCTCAACAAATTGTGTAGAGACTGATTTGGTGATGGTTAGTGATGTCTAACCGTGAGGTAGAATCACTAGTTGAGGGTTGAAATTGTTTGGCCCTTCCATTTAAAGTTCATATATATAAGTCTATCAACAACTTAATATTTTTCATTAATTAATTAATAAAACAAAATTAGTTAATTAATTATTAATTATTAATAATAATAAATTATTACACCATAAGGCATTTCCATTTGAAATGAACTCTCCTATGGTTTGCACTATCTTGGCTATGCACCATTAGATTTAGTGTTAGACAATTAAAAAGTTTCTTGTCATTGATCTCATAACTGGCTCTTGCCGCTCAGTAACTGACTTATCTCATAACTGATTCTTGCCCTCAACTGGCTGGCTTATTAATATTTTAGTTTGATGATAGTCTATGTGAAAATCAGATAAAAAGAGAGCATTGGTATAGAATCTACAAATCAGTGCCAAAGATTGGGTCGATGCCTCTGAAAACGAAAGGTTACTGAGTAATTTCTGGAAGGATTTATGTTGCTGGAGGCTCTCTGAGGAGAGAGTTCATTGTGTACTTTTTGGTAGGATTTATGTTGCTAGAGAATAAGTTACATTCAATCTTGTTAAATGATCAGAATATCCATCCATGGCTTTCCCTCATAATCCCAATGGCCAGGCTATCAGCATCGATCTTCGAACCACTTATAACTATGTGGGTGTTTGGGATGGTTATCATGACAGAGTGGACATCATTCCCAATGATCAGGGGAATCAGATTACTCCTTCCATGGTTTCCTTCACCGAAAATGAACGCCTCATCGGAGAGCCTGCCAAGAATCAAGTCGCTTTCAACCCTACGAACATTGTTTTTTATGCCAAGAGGTTGATTGATAGACGTTTCTCTGATTCCTCTATCCAAGTTGAAAAAAGACTTTTGGCCCTATTCTATTGTTTGTGAATCCAATGATAAGCCCTTGATCTAAGTAACTTTTAACAAAGAAGAGAAAACCTTTGTGGCCGAGGAAATATCTTTAATGGCATTACTTAACATGAAAGAAATTGCCCAAGCATACCTGGGTTGTCAAGTCAATAAAGTTGTCATTATCATTCCCACTTATTATAACAATTTGCAGAGGCAAGCCACTAAGTATCGAAAGCAAATAATGAGGGAAATGGAGATTCTCTGAAGGGCGAATTCTCCACAAATGGTGCAGTGTTATGGTATATTCGATCGAGGAGGAGAGATTTATTTTGCATTGGAGTACATGGATGGTGGTACCCTTGCGCAGGCTCTTCAAGCCCATAAGAAAATCCAAGAACACTATTTGGATGAGGTTTCCAGGTAGGCACTCAAGGGCTTGCATTACCTGCACCATAACAAAATTTTTCACCGTGATATTGCTACATTTATTATTATTATTATTATGTATTTTTTCATTTTTTTCTCATACCCTATGTTGGGTGCGAGATCCCCCAAGGAAAGTTTTGGGGCTTAAAGCCCAAGTTTCGACTATGTCTGATGTAAAGACTTCATGAAGTATGGGCGTGGAGCACAATGTTGTAATTGAGTCACAAGGTTGTCCACCCTTACTTTTTGTAATGTAATGTTGGCTTGAGAGTTCTACCCATGGTCAGCGGACCATGGGATTGTATAAATAGAGTGAGGCTCTAAGTGCAAAGAGATAGATGCAGGTAAGATCTAATGATGATGAATTGGGTTTTGGTGCAAGTGTAAAGTCTTGTTTTGGGTCGTAGAATATGAGAAGGCTCTGCAGCTACATGCGCAGAGGCCTAGTAGTCCGCAGCTGAGTTCGTGGACCCCTGCAGCTATGTGCATAGAGGCCTAGTAGTCCGCAGCTGAGTGTGCAGACCACTGCAGCTGAGTGCACTGGGTGAGTCGAGTTTGTAACTGTGGGGAAATTAAAAAAGAGAATTTTTTTATCATTCTTTGTGTCTTTTTCCTGTTTTATGCATTTAATTATATTGGGTATGAATTACAAGTTTACAGTTTATATGTTGTGCGAACTTATATGAATATGTTGAATAAGAAAATATAAAATAACTATATATTTCTGTGAAGTTAATTAACAATTATAAGAAGATAAGTAAGATCCGCAGTGTAACTTAGGAAAAGAGCACAGATCATTGCCTTAGCAATGCGAAATCACCTCAGCCCCTGATTAGGGTTGCGCGAAGGCGAATATAATAGAGCACGAAGGCCTCGCAGGCCAAGAAAGTGTGTGAAGTAACCTATGTGAAGGTATTCATAGTTGGACTAAAATGACCCCTTAGACATCTCAAGGGTGACGAAACTTGGTTCCAGCATCCCCCTATACTGCTTCAGGTGAGACCTCAGTTTGCACTCCGCGGGCTGTTGCCGAAAGGGCCAGTAGTATAGGGATTTGTTTGACTAATTAACTCCGAACTTGGGTCAGGCCCCTTCAAGTCAACACCCTATGATCAAATATGTGCATCCAGCTACTTCTCCTGGAGAAAAATCGTGTCATTTTATTTGTTTTTTCTTTCCCTCTGATAGTTGTAATTAAAATGTTTATGCAATCTATCTCAAAATGGTCACAAAAATATGTTCAAATATCACAAAAATTTGACTCGACTTAAATTGATTTTCTACTGTCAGAGACTAGGGGCCTCATCTAACTGCACATATCAATATCCCTCTAGTCTTTCATTCTTTCTATCCTCTAGGATTTGAATTCTTTCAAATCATGTTGTTTAGTTGGGCTTTTTCCTAAAATTATAATCTCTCTCAATATGTCACATACATTGGGTTTATTACATTTATCTTATCTTATGCTTCTTACATCTTTGTTCTGAAAAAGGCCTTAAATTTCCTAATGATTTAATAACACCCATAAATAAGATATTTTGTAAATTTTAAATGTTTTTAATAGCTATTTATGACATGTTTTAAATGAAATAAACCCATGCACATACTTCTTAACATGCCTGGAATCTGATGGGTTATAACAAGTATTTTATGCTACAAATATTATTTGACATGAGTTTTCAAAGTACATGTCAATCGTTGTGTTCATATATTTATTTTATGTTTCTAGCTTAGGCTTTGATACTTTATTTTGCATTTGTGTAATAAAACAATAGAGCTTGAAAATGCATTGTTCAACGATCCCAAAGACTAGACATTTCAACCCATACAATATCTTTTGTAGAGATCCATCTGTAGCTTCTATAAATTATCATAGTTCGTTTGGAGTTTCCTTCTTACCCACATTAAGATAATAATAGTTATTTTATGTCATATAATTGTCGGAGAGTACTCTTTTTTTTTTTTTTTTTTTTTGGGTGGAATTATATTAATTTAATTTATTTAGTGTAGGCATACTAAAATCTTGACCCGGGTGCACTGCCTATTAAACAAAGGAGTGCTTAAATGCGACTTTGAAGATTCAGTGACGAATCCGGTGGAAGAAATTGTGGTTAAATCTTGATTTGTTGTAGTAAATGGTTTTTTACTGCATATTGGATTCAACACCCTGAAAAACCCTGGGACGCTTTGATTGTGCAGAACTAGCTATCAAACTTTCGATCCAATAAATTGCTACCGGATTTTGACCGGAAAAACCACCGTAAGGCTTTCAAAAAGTCGCATTATAGACAACTGCTTAAACAAATAACACACATAAAATGTTTTGCATCAGCAGTTACAACTTTTGGTTTTTTCATTAAACACTTTTTTCAGGCAGAATGGATGAATATTGCTTTCCATATTAAACAGGGTCTAGTGAATATTGGTTTAAAGTTCTTATTGTATAAGGAGATGGAGATGGTAATCTTGAATAGTGTATTTAAAGTAGGTAAAAGAAGTGGAAGTTTTTTGTAAGTGAAAAAAATTTGGAGCTCAAATAATTGTTGTTAATAATAATATTGTAAAATTGGAAGAATAAATATGTTTTGGATCATTATTAAAATGATATAGGTAAATTCATTGATGTCTGTGAGTTTTGAACTCTAGTTGATGATGTTCACTGACATTATGTAGACGCATGTCCAAAAAAGTGAAATAAAATTTTAGTTGAAGCAAAATATGGAGTAAAATTTGTAATGTATGAGTTTATTTTAACTAAAATTTCTTATGTGAGGAGGTTATGTAAGGCATTTTGATTGGTAACCAAGGAGTTTGGTAGCCTAGATTTTGTATTCAAATTCTTTGGGGTGAACAATATGAAAATATAATGTCTTAACAGTCTTAAAAAAAAAATATGTTAGCTAATATTATTTTTTGATTATTATTTTATATTAGTTTTAATATATACATCAAAATTTAGTTGGTTTTATTTTGAATTATAAATGAGCATTGTAATCTAAATTAAATGGCTAATTAGAAACTATAGGCCAATACAATACTATAAGCCAATACGATGACTTATCAATACCAAAAAAAACCATAACTCACTTATTTATATAAAAAAAATAGTTAATTAAAAGAAAGAAAAAAATACTTTGGAAATAACTCTCATTCTTTACTTTGTATTTACTTCCCACATCAAATTACAGTGATCATCAAAACATTTATCCTCACTTTATCATGGAAATTCTTAATCTATAAATAGGCTTTATTACAATACTATAGGCCAATACGATGACCTTATCAATACCAGAAGCCCAAAAAAACCATAACTCACTTATTTATATATAAAAAAATATTTAATTAATTAAAAAAAGAATAAAAATACTTTGGAAATAAATCTCATCCTTTACTTTGTATAAACTTCCCACATTATTTCTTTATTATTATTTTATATTAATTTTGACATATAAATTCATGACATCAAAATTTGGTTTTATTTTGAATTATAAACTAGCATTGTCATATAAATTAAATGGCTAATTTGAAACTATAAATTAGTATGACTCATAAATACCTATAAGCATCAAGCTATAATGATCATCAAAATATTTATTATCATGTTATTATGAAGATTCTTAATCTATAAATAGAATTTGTTACAATTTATTAATTCTTATTTTAAATTATATTATCTATAAACTAATGTAAATAATTTAACTTTATCTTCCACTTTTGCATGCAATTTCTTTATTAATTCTTATTTTAAATGACCATTTACATGTCAAGGTTGTTTCTCAATTTATGCCTTATGACATTTCCTTTGCAACATCTGGTGTAAATGCTAGTTTAATAAACAATTAATTTAAGTAGTCATTTTCATTAATTAATTAATTAATTAATTAAATTAATGTTTTAATTAAAATCTTCTATGAACTTTAGCGTCAATATGATATATTATTCAAACCTTATGACTATTCATACATGAACAATACTCATTGTCTTAGCATTCTTAGCTTCTTTGTTAGACTTAGTGGCAGCGACATTAGTGTCAACAAACAACACCAAGATCAATTGAAACATGGAGATGATTGAAGCGGTAAAGAATGGTCATATTTAACATGCCATAGCATAGGCCTATTAATGTAGTTGGGCCTGACTCTTAAATTTAAACAAGGGGGCTGCACGGCAGCTAGTCCCTGCCTTAAGTGGGCTAGTCAATGGGGAAATATAAAACTAGTTTCATGAACCTCTTACTGTATAGACACTAAGGCTTATCTCCAAAGGCTTTCACTTTTCTATGGAACTTCATGTTTAGAAGCCTAAAGTTAGAAGAGTAGTCTTACTAACCCATTTAATTATTTGTTAGCTAGGACCATGAACTAGAGAGAGTTAGTGAGTACTCAGCACCTACGATGTGGAAAGAGTGTATACATTGATATCGAGCTAGAACATGAACAAGCATATCTAAATATTGAGTTTACATTACACCTATGACCACATTAGCTATTGAAATACAAGATGATTTATTAGGTAGAATATTGTATGATATTAATCTACAGGGTGGTCCACATTACAACCACGTATCTCTCATGTGATTAGCGCCAACATGCATGTATACCAAATGCCCGCTTCTCTGTCAAGTTCAATTGGTATGTCAAGGTTTTTTCGATTTTCTGTGTGGCAAGGGCTTAGATCATGAAGATGAGTAAACTCCTACACATTGAGGGCAGCTAATGTGACAACTAGATCTGTCAAGTTTAGCTGGTATGTCAAGGTTTTTTTGATTTTCTGTGTGGCAAGGGTTTAGATCGTGAAGATGAGTAAACTCCTGCACATTGAGGGTGGCTAATGTGACAACCAGATCAGTGTAAGGCACAACGGAGTAGATTTTGTAAAGAGCAGATTTTGCAGAGAATAGAGTTTGTGTCCTCCATTGGGCACAGTTAGTAGACCAAGATACTCAGATGGGCATAGATGGGCACAATTAGGAGACCAACAAACACAGACTGCTTGTAGTAGCTCCATAGCAAGAGAATGTAATTTCACGAAGCTTCGAATAGATAGACAAGATGCCCAACCGATAAAGCTAGGATTCTCCAATTGCTACAATTAGGGTGATTACGTAGGTGGGATGAACAGGATCGTCAGTTCTATCAACCTATAACGAATGCATATGGATCTCAATCATAAGGAACTGAAAACACATTATCATATACAAAGAGATAATCAAAATAATTATATATACGTAATTATGCTTTTTCCTTTATTGATTTATGAGGTGAGATATTCATGTCTATAAGGCTATCATTGCTTGTGTCATGGTTGAATGTGTTAAGTTGAGGGTTTATGTGAATAACTTATTTTCGTTTTTAGTCGTGATCAACTTCGTGTTGTTAGTGGCATGAACAAATTTCTTTGTGCAGTGCGGGCATGGCTTATGAATGACTTCCAACTTCGGAAAGGTACAACACTGATTTGCATTGGGAATAGCAACAAGAATTTTCCCCGTAGCTGAGAATAGCTGCTGATAGTCACTCTGACTTCTCTGGTGTAGGCCCTTCCTTCTCTTATGGATCACGGTTCATTGTCCCTCTGCCTCTGTCCTACCTTCTTGCTTCTAGCTAGTTGGCTTTTACCCCATCTGACATCCATATATTAGGGCCATCAAAGGGCTTGAGAACTAGATATAGGCTTGATCAAGTGAAAACAACAGATATAGCATATAAGGAGGTAGCAAAGGCACCCACGACAGACTCAGTTTTAGAACCCATTTTAGCTTCCCTACCACCACCTCGCTAATAAGCATCATCCCTTCCATTTCTAGATCCTACATAGACATTAGCTTGTGTTTTCCTTGAGCCACAACCTAATAAACCGAAAGTACCTGCCTACTATACTTACTGGTACTCTTAAAATCCCTTGCTTGCCAAAGTTATGTACCCCCAATCCTGTGACATGGTCCTTGGAGTGCCTTTAAATGCTAGATCAAACTAATGTTGAAGAGGAAACAATTCAAATGAAAGAGTTGTCTGCTGGAAGGTATTGGCAAAAGTGGATCTCTTGAAAGAATTCGAGAGCATATTCACTCAGGATGGCGTTTCTTCTCGCTGTAGTATATGGTGGCTTGGGTGCAGGTCATATAGACAACCTCGCAAATCTAGCTACAATTTCTTCAATATCTAGCCAAATTCCTCCTTCTCCACTTATTGGCGTATCAGTCATTTACTATTAAACCGACAGCCTCATGGGTTTTCCTCTAGAGCCCCAATCCTTGTTATTGCAACAATTTATTACATAGAGCCCTTATACTCTATCGGGACTGTAATTCCAAGGGAATTACATGAAAACACTATCGACGCTTTAAAAATGAGGGAACTGCGTTTTCAATGCAAAATACATAATCGGCGGGGATTTTGTTCCAAAGGAACAAAATACACTATTGGCACTTTTAACCACTACTGTGAATTTCAAACAGTCTTCGTGTTAATTCCGAAGAATTACACTATTGGCACTTTAAATGGCCCTTCCATCTCCCTTCCTTCGATGTGATAATATAATATATATATAATATATATATATATATATATATATATATATAATATATATATATATATATATATTATCAGAGATCATAATCAGTGATCCCACTATTCCAAGGGCTGAACTCCTTGCTCTATATTATTTCAGGTCCGGACTGTCAGGGTTTCGGACTTCGGTGGCTCCAAAGGACATTCCCACTCCACTTGTGATTCTCTGATGTGATAAGGATCAGACCAATACGAGTATGAACTAGAATCAATAAAATTTCAAATCTGGAACTCTGTTCGGACTAAGTAATTTCATTATTTTTTGTGTAAATCGGAGTTTTGGCCGTGGAACTCTATACAACGATTTAAGAAGCTTCCGCTCACCAATATGAAGGAAAAACGATTTTAAAGGCTTCAGCCTAAACCTTAATGGGAAAATAAGGCTAATCCATCAATTTCAAACTCAGAAGAAAGCAATTGAACTGATACACACATACAACTATCAATTAACAGAGAACCACCAATGTAGATATACAGAGAGAGGTTTTCCCAAATGATAATACTTCCAGGCACTCTCTCACTCTGAGCATCCCATTATTTCATTTTATATATAGTAGATAAGCCCTCTCGGTCCTTATCCATACAAAAGCATGCCTTTTACATAGAGCACTTTAAAGCAGTCATGCATAAAACTTATTATCGCTTATCCATGAGAGATTATTACATAATACGTTTATTCTTAATTCTATCCCTATCTTAAACTAGAAAACCATGGAAACTGCTGGCTAAAGGACCCCACTCCTTTTCCTGTAGATTTTTTGGATTTTTTGAATAAGTTTGAATATTTTCCCTCCAAGTCTCATGCTCTTGCATTAGACTCTTGAGCACAAAATTCTTCATGGGCTCCTGTCCATGAGTTCATCTACAGAACTGACCAGTTTCTGTAGCATGTCTTCTGTAATCCAAGTTGCTTCAGCGGTTGGCATATCCTTCCATTTTACCAAATGTTGGAAGTACTCTTTTCCCCTTGTTTTCTTGAACACCTTCTTGTCCAGATTTCTTTCTGGATGCAAATTTTTTATTGTGGGTAACTGTTTTACCCAATCAATCTCTTGGGTCTCTTGATCTTGTGCTGTATAATCTGCAGTTTCACCTTCATACTTGTACATGTCTACAACATTAAAAATTGGTGATATTCCAACATAAGGGGGTAACTCAATCTCATAGGCATTTGCAGAAAATTTCCTCAACACTCTGCACGGTCAAATTTTTTTGAACTTCAATTTGTTATACTCCCTCTTTGGAAACCTCTCCTTTCAGAGATGTGCTAAAACCAGATCTCCAACTTCAAAGTTAACCTCTCTTCTTCTCATGTCTGCTCTGGTTTTATACTTGATGTTGCTATCTTGTAGCTACTATTTCACTTGTTCATGTATTGCTTGCATTTCTGAAGCAAAATCTTCACCCTCTGCACTTCTCATTTCTTCTTTTCCCAAGTTTCTTAACTCTACTACTCCTCTTGTATGCATTCCATAAACAATATGGAATGGACTCTCTCCTGTACTCCTGTTAGGTGAGCCATTATATGCATATTCAACTTGTGCCAACACTTGATCCCATTGCTTTGGATGTTCTGTAGTAAGGCTCCTTAAAAGATTGCCCAAACTCCTATTCACAACTTGAGTTTGTCCATCAGTTTGTGGATGTTAGGCAGAACTAAAACTTAGTTTAGTTCCTAGCTTCTTCCATAATGTCCTCCAGAAATGTCCAACAAATTTTGACTTCTTGTCTGAGAGAATACTCTTAGGAAACCCATGCAATCTTACAACCTCATTAAAAAATAAATTAGCAATGTGAGAAGCATCACTGGTCTTATAACATGGAATAAAGTGTGCCATTTTTGAAAATCTGTCCGCTACAAAAAAATTTGAATCATTGCCTCTTTGAGTCTTTGGTAAACCCAACACAAAATCCATACTTACCATATCCCAAGGCCTATCTGGAATTGGTAATGGGATATACAAACCTGTGTTTTGGCTCCTTCCCTTTGCATATTGATAGATTTTGCAAGTTCCCACATACTTCTCCACTTCATATTTCATTTTCGGCCAGAAATAGAATCTATTTAGCTTCTCATAAGTCTTCTCTACACCAAAATGTCCTACAAGTCCTCCACTATGTTTTTCTTTGATTAAATTCTCCCTCATTGAACAGTTTGGTATGCACAACCAATTTTTTTAAACAACAGTCCATCTTGTAAGAAGTAATCCAAGCATTTACTCCTATCCATCAAAATAGGATTTTTACAAGCTTCAAATGCCTCTTTAAAATCTGGATTTGTTTCATACAATTCTTTAAGAAAATCAAAACCGAACACTTGGATTTGACTCTCTTGAAATAATACATTCCTCCTACTTAAGGCATCTTCAACTTTTTTTGATTGACCGTTTATATGCTTCAAAACAAAATGGAAACCTTGAAGATAGTCTACCCATTTGGCATGTTTTTGGCTAAGCTTTGGCTGTTGCATAATATACTGTGGTGCATGGTTATCTGAGTAAAGTATGAACTCCTTTGACATTACATAATGCCTCCATTTCTTTAATCACTGCACAACTACGTAGGACTCCTTATCATAAGAAGAATACTTCTTCTTTGAATCATTTAGCTTTTCACTAAAGTAAGTTATAGGTCTATCTTCCTAGCTTAAAACACCTGCAATTGCCTCTCTGTTGGCATCACACTTCACTTGGAAAGGCTTACTAAAATCAGGTAGAACTAAAATAGGTTTTTCAGTGATTTTCTTCTTTAACAACTGAATTTTTTTTTCTGCTTCAACAATCCACCTAAATTTTTTATGGTCTCAATAATAGGTGCATTAATATCACTAAAATTCTTGATGAATTTTCTATAAAAGCTAGCAAGACCATGAAAACTTCTTACCTCAAAAACACTCTTGGGTGAAGGCCACTCCATGATTGCCTTGATCTTCTCTAGATCAATCTTCAACCCTTCTGCAGAAATAACGAAACCCAAGTACACTAGCTCTTCTTTCATAAATGAACACTTCTTCAAATTCAACAATAATTTCTCCTGCTATAACCTTTGTAAGACATAATTCAAATTCCTCATATGATCCTCCTTAGACTTGTTGTAAACTAATATATCGTCTAGATATACTATTACAAATTTACCAATGAAATCTTTAAAAACTTCATTCATGAGTCTCATAAATGTACTTGGTGCATTTGACAACCCAAAAGGCATTACTCTCCATTCATACAATCCCTCATTTGTCTTAAAAGCATTTTTCCACTCATCTCCTTCTCTTTTCCTTATCTAATGATACCCACTTTTATGATCTAGTTTTGAAAAATATTTTTCTCCACTCAAGAAATCCATTAAATCTTCAATTCTAAGTAAAGGAAATTTGTAACTGATTGTGATTTTATTGACAGCTCTTGAATCTGTACACATTCTCCAGCCTCCATCTTTCTTTGGACTCAGCACTGTTGGTATTGCGCAAGGACTCAAGCTTTCTCTGATCAACCCTTTGTCAAGCAATTATTTCACCTGCTTTCTAACCTCTTCATTTTATGTAGGAGTCATTCTATAAGCTGCTTTGTTAGGTAGGCTTGCTCTAGGAGTCAAATCTATTTGATGGCTAATTCTTCTAATGGGTGGTAACTCATTTGGCAAATCATCAACAATAATATCACAATATTTCTCCAATATTTCTTTAATTTCAATGGGTAAATAAAAAAATTTAGTAGAAGTCATTATTACCTTGGGCTTGCCAATTACAACAAAATTTACCTCATTCTCTTCAATCTGCTTCAAGTATTCCTTTCCTCCTAATAATAGAGTTTTTGGATTAGTCTTCTTTCCTGGTACATCTTCTTCTTGCAGAGGCAGCAACATATGATTGACACCATCCTTTCCAAACTTGTAGGTGTTTCTTTTTCCATCATGCATGGCTCCTCTGTCATATTGCCAAGGTCTTTCAAGCAATATGTGACACACATCCATTAGCATCACATCACATACAATTTTATCTTTATACTTGCCCACCTAAAATTCCACTTCACATTGTTCATTCACTAACAGTCGATGTCCCTTTTACAACCATGACACTTTGTAAGGTGTTTAATGTTTCATTGTCTTCAGCTTCAATTTCTCCACCACTTCTGTAGATACCAAATTATCAATACTGCCACTATCAATGATCATCTGATAGCATTTCCCTTGAACTTTACACACTGTCCTAAATAAAGTTTTTCATTGTTATGGTTCAAATATCTCCTTTGCTGGCTTGAGAAAAACTTTATTAACTACCAAAGATTCTCCTCCCTTTGGTATATTTTCCTCTTTTGTCGCTGCTATTGCTATTGCTTCTCCCTCAGCTTGAGAAAAAATTGCATTCCTCTGGCTTGTTCCTACATTCTTTGGGCATTCAATAGCTCTGTGTCCTAGCTTGTTACATCTGTAACATCTAATTTCTCTTCCTCTTCCTCTGCCTCCTCTTCCTCTAAAAAAACTCCCTCTGCCTCTTGCATCACCTCCTATGGGTGCATGCTAGGTTGAGCTACTACTAGCTCCATCTTTGGGTGTTGTAGATCTCTCTCTACCACCTTGAATTCCCCTTCCTTAGAAAGTACCTCTCCCTCTGGTAGATTGCTTCCTCATGAGTTTTTCTTCAGCTTTCAGTGCTATTTGATAAGCTTCCTCTATTGTTTTAGGAGACAGTAGACTTATCTCATCTTTAATGTCCATCCTAAGGCCATTCACATATCTAGTCACCTTCTCATCTGTATCCTAAGCTTCTCCAGATCTTACGCTTACCTTGTAGAATTCCTCTGTGTATTCTTTTACTGTCAAAGACCTCTATTTAGGATTCTGCATCTGTCTGAACTAGGTTTGCTGATAATTACTTGGTAAGAACATACCTCTTAGCTTTGTTACCATTCTGCTCCAATTCTTGATAAGTTGCTTGCCAATTCTTTTTCTTTCTGCCTGCACACCATCCCACCAAAGCACTGCATGGCCTTTTAGCTTAGTGACAACAAACTTTACTTTCTTCTCATCTTTTGTTTCTTCTTAGTCAAAGAATTTCTCCATGCCATTAATCCAGTCTATCAATTCTTCTAGATTCAGTCCTCCTTCATATATTGGAACCTCGGTCTTTGGCCTAGTTGTGGATTTCAACACTAACTAGAAGAATCTCATCTCAGGGGTAATTGCTACAACTTCCTCCTTTGCAGCTTCAACCTCACGTCCACTAACATCTCTATCATCTATGTTTTTTACTGTTGTTAATGCATCTGATCTAGCTTGCATCTATTGCACAGCTTCCATTACTTCAGCATTTGCAACAGGCTGTCCTCTTCCACCACGTCCTCATCCTCTTCCAACTCTAAAATCCATATTAACTTTCCTTCTCCTGCTTCTAACATTCAATTCAATGTCAGTTGATGCCTCTAATACCACTAATGGTGGCCTAGGTGTAGGCGATATAGAAAACCTCACAAATCTGGCTACAATTTCTTCAATATCTGGCCAAATTCCTCCTTCTCCACTTATTGGCATATCACTCATTTACTATTAAATTGACAGCCTCATGGGTATTCCTCTAGAACCCCAATCCTTTTTATTGTTGCAATTTATTACACAGAGCCCTTATACTCTATCGAGACTGTAATTCCAAAGGAATTACACAAAAACACTATTGGATCTTTAAATGGCCCTTCCATCTCCCTTCCTCCGATGTGATAATATATATATATTATATATATATACCAAGGGTTGAACTCCTTCACTCCGAACTTGCAATGTGATACACTTGCGGACCCAATAACTTATTCGCCTTGCTCTATATTATTTTGGGTTTGGACTGTCAGGGTTTTGGACTTCGACAGCTCCAAAGGACCTTCCCACTCCACTAGCGATTCTCTGATGCGATAAGGTTCGGACTCGATATGGGTATGAACCAGAATCAATAAAAGCTCAAATCCAGAACTTTGTTCGGACTAAGTAATTTCATTATTTTCTGTGTAAATTAGAGTTTTGGCCGCGAAACTCTATACAATGATTTAAAAATCATGCGCTCATCGATATGAAGGAAAAACGATTTTAAAGGCTTCAGCCTAAACATTAATGGGAAAATAAGGCTAATTCATTTATATTCAAACTCAGAATAAAGAAATTGAACTGATACATGCATACAACTATCAATTAATAGAGGACCACCAATGTAGATACACAGAGAGAGGTTTTCTCAAATGATAATACTTACGGACACTGTCTCACTCTGAGCGTCCCATTATTTCGTTTCATATATAGTAGATAAGCCCTCTCGGTCCTTATCCATACAAAAGCATGCCTTTTACATAGAGTGCTTTAAAGAAGTCATGCATAAAACTTGTTATCGCTTATCCATGAGCGGTTATTACAAAATGATTTTATTCTTAATTCTATCCCTATCTTAAACTAGAAAAGCAAGGAAACTGCTAGCTAAAGGACCCCACTCCTTTGCCTGTAGATTTTTTTGGATTTTTGGAATAAGTTTGAAGATTTTCCGTCCAAGTCTCATGCTCTTGCATCAGTATAACTGATACAGAGTCTCTGTGCATGCGTAGAATGATGTATTCATTTCATTGCGAATACTTGCGATTGAATGTATGAATATCTTGTACGAATATCTTCGTTGATTGACTTGTTGAATCTCTATTCTATGTGTTTAAATGTTGGTTCATTGGTCTGTTGGGATATGCTATGTGTTTAAATCTTGGTTCGTTGGTCTATTGGGATATGTTAGAACACAAGCCATATTCATCGTTGAATAAAACTTGGTGGTTTGTGCATTGGAAATTCAAACCCTGCATTTATTTGGTATGGTGGTTGTTGCATTGAAAGGGTATGGTCATTACTGCATAAACTCTGTTGACTATGATGCATTAATCCTGGTAGCTTTCTCCTAGGTTTCTTGCTGGTGTGTCTGCTTAGAGCTTATCTGGTCTCCCTTTCTGACAGTTGTTATATCTCACTGGAATTAGCTTACTAGAGAACCAAAACTCCTTTGCTTATGGATGGATTTCATTAGCTTACTATATAGCTTCTTTGAGAGGAACTCCTCTAATTCACTAGATTGCAACGAGTTACCCTGTGTAAGTAAGAGAATAGGTAATAGCAAGCCTTGAAGCCGCCTTAACACTCATAATCATTCTGATAGCAGTTAGTCCTTTCATTCCATTAGCACACTTTATCTCATATGGAAGACTTTCTAAGAAGAACTAAAGATAATTTGTTGGAAGTGAGAGGTTAGAGCTAGCCTACCTTAAAAAGGAAACTTTCTCCTTGTTGGGTGCCTTATTTATTAAATTGCATACAATAGAAGAAGATCCACTCCCTTTTTTAATAGGCCTTTATTATTTCAATTCCTTACTTAAGCAAGAAAAGCCAACAAACTCTCATTAAGTATGAATTCTGATTATACAAAATCAAGGAGCTAGAATGGCTCAATGATATTTAGCAATAAACTTTAATGCCCATATTATGAGAACCCTCCCAGAATGCTGTTTATGATATTATTGAGTAGACTAGGCCCAAATAATTTGTGTCATCAAGATTTTATTGCTAAGTATAAGGTTTGATTGGTAAAAGGTACGAGGCCGATTGAATAAGCATGATGATTGAGGCAGATGGTGACAAAGAAAATTAGAAACATAGTAGTGGCCATATAATGCCAAGCAATAGTGGTGTGAACATGTGAAGATTTGGTATCGTTTCATGCAGTCTCAGTCAACCAAGAATGAGCACTCTTCTGAGTCTCAAGAATGAGCACTCTTCTGAGTCTCAGGCACTGTGTTAGAATCTTAGAGCTCCAATGCTTGGAGAGGTGGAGTAAATCTTCGTATAACATCACCATGGAACATATTAATACTACTGTCTAAGCCATAACAAGCAAAACTATTCATTGTATTATGGGGAAATTATTGAAAGCCAATGAAAGTCTTCTAGTTTACCTAGACCTCTGTCTTGAGGCACAGGAGAAGGCTTTCCAATCCCATAAGCTCTTGGTTAACACACAGATAGTTATGTTTTCGGATCTTCTAGAACATATATAAAGAAAATTCCGCATTGAAATCATGGTTCTTGAGTATAAGTTGGATGCAATTAAGGTTGAATTCACCTCGGAGCTCTAGTTTCCATAAAAGGATGTTGAACCAAGTGCTATAACAACTCACAACAAAGGAATAAATAGTCATGGAGCAACACAATAGGATTAGAATATGTTGTCTGAAATTTTCACTGAATTTTTTGCCAATGATATATAAATATAGTCTATTTATAGGAGTATTTTGTCATGGTCCTTAAGGTGTCATAGCCTCTGCCTGAACTCTTCACTATATTTTTTGGTAATGATATAAAAATATAGTCTATTTATAGGAGTATTTTGCCACACTCCTGAAGCTGTCATAGCCTCCACCTGAACTGTTACTGATTCAATGACTTATGTTTATGTTCCTTCAACTGAGTAAACTGGGTGAACCACTGCCTCTTTGTTTGCCTTTGTCGCATGTTCAGGTTTGGTCCTAGTATATGACTTTGTGAGCCTGATATGTGCTCACTTGCAGAGTTCTTCCCATTGGGTTGGATGGTTACATCTAGCTTGACTAGAGCCTTAAAGAAAGCATGATGAGACTTGTTGAGATCATATTGGTAGTGAGAATATGATAAGATCAGTTCTGGTAAGTAACGGTTATTCCGAAGCCAATACCTTCATTTGTATGTGGACCGAGGATAGTTTTCCTGCTTGAGTGGCTCCTGGTACCACGAGACAATTAATGATACTTATCCCATGTGATGTTGAGCTTTATGAGTCTAGGACTCAGTGGGAGAACTTGAAAAAGTTGGATAAGAATAGATGACAATACCTCCTGAGTATTGTTCAGTGATTTTTGCTTGGGTGCAGGGATCAAGAGGGAGTGGACAACTCCTTATCTCCCTCACCTTTCAGATATATGGTTTCCCTGTGTGATACAGTGAGTCTTCAATGACTTGCAGATTCTCCTTGAAACATATATAGTTAGGTTGTTATCTTGATGCAGTGGTGGCCTTTAGCATCACCAAGAGCTCACTTGGAGATTGCGTGTAAGGAGCAACAGGATCCGAAGGGTGTGGTTTACTCTACTTCAGATGTACATCCCTTCCGACAATCAGAAGGAGCTAGTATAGCACTCCAAAGGAGCCAGTAGAGCTCTCTAAGTATTTGATTGCAATTTAAGACGTTGCTGTGATTTGGGTGATGCTTGTATAGTCTCGTGAGACTCTACCAATGGCATAGAAGCATGCTGGTATTAGTGGGATTTCAGGGAAATTCAGGAATCTCAGTCTTTTAGTTTGTACGAAACACATCATTTCATTTGGCTGGCGTGGTTTGATAGATGTTGTTTAGTCTGTTGAGTATTGGTATGGTTCGACATATGTTGTTTAGTCTGTTAAGGAGTATGATGTGTGATGTTTGTGGTGTGGCATGAGATATAGATAAAGGCATATGTCACAGGAGATATATACATAGGAGATATATCCAAACCACAAACCAAATATTTTATGTGAGGGAACTAATGTCAGCCTTAGTTTACACTGGTGAAATATACGAACCAAAAAATCCATATAATATATGCTTTGCCTCGTGAAGAGGCCAAATAAGACTATGAAGTGCAAAATTATGATGAAATGATGAAATCTATGCTCAACGATACTTAGTACGCGGCGCAACAACGACTAACCTACTTAAATTAATATTTTTTTTTTTGTGTAAATTAAGCTACTTCTAATATTATACAAAAAGGCGTACAAAAAGGATTACATCCACCATGCTGAGATGGCTACATCTCAACAGTAGTGCTTACTATGACTGGACTCGAACCTGGGGGACTGAAGGACTATGAGACTGTCCACTGACTCCAAACCAGAACCCATATTAAACTAGTTACATGCCAAAAAACTCCCAATCCCTGCCGAGGCGAGGGGGAAATTTACAAACATTGAGATTCCAGACATAACAGACATAACAGACAAAACATACTTCGACCAGAATCGATCCATAAACATAACTGACTCATAACCTCCATTGCGCACTGTGACCACCGTGCCGACATTCTGAGACTATGAGAGCGGTCTCCAAAACAACCCAGCAATAGGCCTAAGCATCCACGGAGGTTGATGGTTGCTCCTCCACCACTGGACATGCATACAGATCAGATGCACTCGAGTCGGTGTAGGGGGGATCGCTCCTTGCAGGCTTGCTTGTTCCCGCCGTTGTTCCCGCCACCGCACCCGAGGCTTCATCAGGCTGCAGTCGAGAACACTGAATAGGTGAGGGTGGCCGTGGCTCCGCTGGGACCTCTGGCGTGGCTGCGTGTTCACATTTCTCGATCCGAACTGAAACATAGTAGATGGCATTGTCCAAGGCGCATGGAAACCGGAAGCGAGTGGATGGGTGAGAACCGAGCGAACACATCGCTGCCCTTCCCTGCCCTCTTCCTCTGCCTTGTCCTCGCCTAGCTCCAGGTGAATTAATTTCCTCAGAGGGGGAGTCGAATGAGGCTGAGGATCATGGAGAAGAAGCACGACCTCTAGCACCACCCCTTGAACCACCCTGCCTACTGATGAGGCGTTGTCGTTCACGCGGCATCCTGAAACCAAACTGCACACAAATCTACCCAGAGAACAAATTTGCCCTTTGCCACACAGTGACTTGAACCAGTGCAGAAGCTTACAAGGCAAATAGTAAACTGCTGAAGTAATGCAAGTGAGTGGGACAAGACTTACCACCCTGAACTGAAGCCAAGGATCGTCCTGAGCAGCGAAGGGCGAATTGTTCACAGGGACCCAAATAAGCTGGAACCGTATGTCTTCCAGAGCACTGAAGGTCAAATAACGCACAGAGACCAGGACCAGCGGTAGCGGGCAGACGATAAAGCCTGGGTGATCCAAGGTAAAGACCAAGGCCTTTTGTACAGAGGGCCGAGGTCTAAATCCTAGCAAACTCAGCCACGACGCCCTCATCCAAGACCATAACCAACAACGCACAGACCATAGAGACTTGACATCCCAAGAAACAACATTCCAGACGCTAACCATTCCAGCACTTTCCAACTGCACACAGTGCACCTGCGGGCCGAGGTGATCGCCTGTTATAGCACAATGAACAACCATTCTCCCAAGTGAATTAATGGCCGCATTAAACATGGCCGGACGGGGGTAGCAGTTTCGAGACGCGTCTGGCCATCTGGCTGATATGGGCGGCCACTTGCCCAGTAATGAGGCCGCCCTCGCATTTATTTGCCTCTTAATCACCCGCAGCCGGGGACCTACTTAAATTAATATTAAAACCCATCATTTCGATTATTATAGTCCCTGCATTTGACTACGGAAATGACTAATAAGTGACTACATTAATGATTTTATAAAATGTATTAATGCCTCTATAGATTGGGAAATAAACATCGTTGTAAAGAATGGGAGTGATGAATTAACAAATGGCACCAAAATTGACATTAATGATCAAGAATATGGCATTGAAAAATGAGAACGACAAAATAACAAATAGCATCAGAAATAACATTAATAACCAAAAATGTGACTTTTAAAATCATATAACTTAAAAATTAATATTTTCGTTAATCAAATGGTTAATTAAAACATTTTGATATAAATAAAACATATTTAGTAATTATAAAATCTTAATGATGTAAATATTTTTAAATTTAAAAAATATGAAATTCCTCACATCTAATTCTAATATAAATCACGCCTATAGCCTAACTAGAAACCTTATCAGATGAACTACTTGAAAAAATGGACCACGATGGCCCCATGTTATCTATATTTTAAGAAATGAGGTTAAATCTTGATTTTTAGCAATTAAAATGGTTTTTTAACTGTATATTTGGATTTAGCGCCCTGGAAAACCCCTGGGAGCCATTGATTGTGCAGAAACTAGCTATCAAACTTGGGATTCCAATGAATTGCTGACGGATTTTGACCAGAAAAATCCGCCAGAAAGACTTTCAAAAAGTCGCGTTATAGACTACTGCTATCTATCTATATGTTATAGACTACTGCTATCTATATTATCAACTTGGCGGACTTTCATGGTTGACTAAATTTAAATTTTTATTTAGAATCAAGAAAATGAAGCTGCACGTGATCCTATCATCCAATTGTTTTCCCATTCTATATTTTATTCAGAATTTGGACGAATTCGTGGACGAAGAAGTCAGAAAATCGTTTGTACCTTTGAAAATTTCGACCACTCGAAGACCATTTGCTAAAGATATCTTTATAACCGGATACCCTATCCTTTGACTTATTAAACTAAAATTTAATTCACGTTGCTTGTGACTTTGGTTTGTTTGAAGTTCAACTATATATATATCTATCTATTTATCTATATTAACAACAATATTTATTTATCTAGATATTAGCAACAGATTTAGCCAGTGTCGAAAGGTTCAGTTTGGATAAGTTTTTTTAAAGTGAAAATGGTTAAATTTTTACAAATTTGATGCTGGGATTCATGGTTTATAGATATATTATTTAAATGGTTTTTCAAAGTATAAATAGATTTTATTTGAAAATTTTATTGGGTAATTATGTAGACTACATAGCTTGAACTTAAAACTTTAATAGTTCGGTTATAATAACAGACCTTGCAAGTGGGGAAATGATCAGTTTTCTTCAGGTAAAATGCTTATATTTTTACAAATTTGATGCTCTGTAGATTCATGGTTTATAAATATATTATTGAAATTATTTTTTTTAGTATAAATGGACAATTTTTTGTTAAAGTTTAAATAAAATTGAGCAAAAAAATATATATAAAAGTTAAAATGTGTAGAATAGAACAATAATTTAAATATTTTAAAATATAATTTCTAGTTTTTAAACTATATATAAAATACAACAGTTGAGATTGAAACATTTAAATTAATTTAATATTAAAATATTTTATTTATATTGAATTTATTATAATTACTAATATTTTTAAATGTACATATTATTTATATTAAGAATTAGAATAATAATTTTTTATTACATTTATTTTAAAGTAATTGAGTTTTTAATTTCAAATTACTATTGTTTAAAATATTAAAATATTTTATTATATAAATATTATTCAATTTATATCTTTTTTATATAAAATAGAAAGGTAGGAACTATGGATCTTAAATATAAATTGTTTTTCTATACTATCTGTCTTCAAAAATTAAAATTAAAGTTATTTATGGGTATTGAAATTTTCTTATGGTAGAGAGTGAGAGTAAAATATACTCCATATTATATTTTACTATAATACTTTTATTTAAAATTATCTAAATATACATCTTCAAGTGAAACTTGTTTTTTTATTTAAAAATATTTTTTTATTGTTTAAAAATGGTACATGTCAACCCTATTTTGAACACAGATATAATTACATATAGTTTTTATAGTAACCTGTAAAATATATTTCTAGAACTTTATGTTAAAATAAACCAAAGGGTCCAATTCCTTAATAACAAAGACCTCCAATTCCTTAACCGGCAAGTAGGGAAGCTACCGATTCCATCCTCTGTGAGAGAAATTTCTGTCACTAAATTATTATTAGTCAATGAAAATATAAATATAAATATGGTATTATTTTGTAATCAATTAAATCAGTCTTGGCTTGGCTTGCTCTATTTGCACATTACTATTTAAATTTTATTATTAATTTTATTTTTCAAAGAAAGAAACAATGTATTTTTATTGATATTAAAAGTAGTTACATTTGTTGAGATTTTTCTCCCACAAATTATTGCTTGTTTAACATATTTTACGACGGTATCTTATTTATATTTCATTTTTTTTGCGTAAGGTTTGTTACAATTTTCACTTCAAGCTATTTAAATAGAAAACGTGATTCTCTGTTCTTCAAGGATGTCTCATATATCTTAAAAAAAGAGATAATATAGATTGATTTATTAAAAAAACAAATTCCTAAAAGATATCATAAGGTAAAGTCTATTACTATCTTTCATATTTTGATAGCCAATGAATGTTGAAAGACATTATTTTCAAACTTTGATAGTGACATTGACTCAAAGAGAGCTCATCTTAACCCACTCTATAATAACTTTGGAATCCCATGAACATCTATCTTATTAATGGCAAACCATTTAACACAAAGGATGACTCCCCATAGAGCAAGCAACTCTAGACTATTATTTGTTCCAATGCCATTGAACCACCTAAAATGAAAATAACTTCTAAGTTTCATAACAACAAACTCCCCATTGCCAAATGCCTTAAAAGATGAAACCCCATCAAAGAATCCCACAGGGTATTTAGACCATATTTCCTTAATTTGACAACATCTTCTTGTTAACGTTTCCTTTTTCGCCCTATCTCCAGAAAGTAGGTTGAAACCTTTAGGCATGTTCCCCTTATGTCTGGAACAACATGTTCAAATATCCTAGCATTCTTGGATCTCTAGATGCCCTAGATGATGTAGAAAAAAACCATCTGCAATCTTTGAAATTTGAAAGCTATTGTATGGGAGACCTGTCCCAAATGGAATTTAACTTTAATAATTGTAAACCATTAACCAAACTGAAACAATAGGTAGGAAAGTTAGAAAGAGATGCACCACATCCTGTATATTATTTCTACATATTTCGCACCTTAGTAGGCCATCAAAGCCTCTTCTAAGCAAATTTTCCCATGTTAAGATCTTGTTATGTACAATTAATGATACAAATCAATTCAATTTTTATGGGATCTCCCACTTCCATGTCTATTGGAACCATAAATCTTTAGTATCTAATATTCTTCCTAGAGAAATGTGACAATAAATATCTTTGACCAATATATTACCTTTAAATATACAATCGTCTCATGTCATCATGCCCTCCTTCTCTGTTAAAATAATACTTACTAGACTCAACTAAAGGATATATTGCTCTTGTTGGGTGAGGGATCCCCCCAAGGCAAATTTTGGGGCTTAAAGCTCAGGTTTTGACTAAGTCCATTGTAAAGACTCTGCAATTTGTGGGCACGGAGCGTGAAGTTGTAATAGAGTCAAAGGGTTGTCCGCTCTCACTTTTGTAAATGTAGTGTCGATTTGAGAGATCTACGGATTGTAGAAATAGAGCGAGGTTCTAAGTGCAAAGAGACATCTGGAAAATAATAGAAGGAAATCAATCCATGAAAAATTGAGTCGAAGTGTAGAGTTGTGTCTTTGAGTCGTAGAGTAGGAAAAGGCTCTGTAGCTGAGTGTACAAAGGCCTAGTAGTCCACAGCTGAGTGCACAGGGCAGGTTGAGTCTATAACTATTGGAACCATTAATAAAGAGAAGTTTTACCATATTTCTGTGTATCTTTTCCTGTTTTATGCATTGAAGTATATTGGGTATGAAATGAAAGTTTACTGTTTAATTACTGTGCGGACTTATATAAATGTGCTGAGTAAGTGAATATAATATAAGGTATCTGTTTATGCGAAGATAACTAACTGTTCTAAGAAGATAAGTAAGATCCACGTTGTGACTTGGGGAAATAGTGCAAATCGTTGCTCCAGCAATGCAAAAGCTCCTCAGCCCCTGCTTAGGGCTATGCAAAGGCGAATAAAACAGGGTGCGAAGGCCTCACAGGTCAGTGAGGTGTGCGAAGTAACCTGCACGAAGGTATTCATAGTTGGAATAAATCAACCCCTCAGACATCTCAAGGATGCGGAAACCTGGTTCCAACATCCCCCCATACTACTTCGGGTGACACCTCAGTCTGCGCTGCACAGAATGTTGCCTAAAGGGCCAGTAGTACAGGGATTTGTTTGGCTAATTAACTCCGAACCTGGGTTAGGCCCCAACAAGCCAACAAATGGTTCCACTACCGGGACTAGAATCTGCATAGAGATGTTTGATGTCGTATCACTAAAATCCAACTAAGAAAGAAATTGAAGGTTGGTTGGACAAGAGAATCATGAGTTCGTAGCGCAGGAGAACATGAATCCACGACTATCAAAAGAGGACTGCTTAGACTGCTACCTGCACACAGAGATCTATGAAATTTTCTTTGCATCTTTCCCTACTGAGCTATATGAGTGGATCGTGAAGTTAGCAGATAGGCAAGGAAGGTGCGAGCTCGATAGTCCTATTGTGTGGACCTCAGAGTTAGTGTGCATATTGGAAGCATCAGAGGATAAGATCGCGCGCGTTGTTGATCACTGGCTACATCGAATTATAGGAGGATTCATTACTGAGTTCGTGATAGATACTTCAACCAACTATAGCAAGGTCGAGTGATGCTTCCTCAAAGGACTGCGAGGTAAGTACGTTAAGTCTCTAAATACTTGGATTAAAATCCTACTGTGTGAAAAGTGAATTATGCAAATACATTAATGTTCGAGGCTAAGCAAAGTGGGAGAATTTAGAGAAATGAAGGTAGTGTAGAACTAGAAACTAGCCTCTTGATTTCAGCTCTGCGAGGGGACAAGGAAGAGCTCGCGAAGGTCTCACCAAGAATTGCAACCAATTTGATAAGGCATAGGATTCTGTGCATACAACCCTTACCCACACCATCGCCAATATCACCGCCTTCACCCCCATCTTCATCTGTATCACCTCCACGACCATCGCGAGTCAATATTGCAAGCGCGATAAACTTGTTGGTGTTCAAGGTAGTAGGAAATGAAGATCCGGACCAGTTTTGGTTCGTGATAAAAACTGTATGGGAGGTGCAGGGAGTTACAGAGAACAATATAAAGAAAGAAATGTTGATCAATGCTCTGCAGAATGGCATGCTGACCTGGTATATGAAGCATTCTAATGACAATCTGAATGCAGGGATCGTAGATATCCAAATTGCGCTGAATAGAGAATTTAGCAGGCCGAAGTTAGAGGCACAGTAAATCGTTGGGTTCAAGGAGATCATGATGCTACCAGGCGAGACCCCTTGGAAATTAGATTAGAGACTGAAGTGCACGATTCGCGAAGTTAATATGACTTTGTTGGATGGTCAACACCGTGAATGGTTTGTAGCATCACTAACACCACATTTGAGGAGTGCGCTATCACAACAAAGGTTAACAACTTAGGCAGAGGCCTTGGAGATCGCAATGAGGCTGTTTGAGACCTTGATACAAGATCCTAATCTGGGAGTTCAGCAGATCCACGAGCAGTTGAAAAACTTATGCCTTGAGATGCAGAGATTGAAACAGGACAAGACATCTCGCCTAGAAGTGTGCGATGAGGTATGGTGTGTTAAATGTGAGGGTCAGGGTCATGAAAAGGACCATTTCCCAGTGTTTGCGAATTACCTCATGGGAGGAGGACCGATGTTGTTAAGATCAGAAGCACAAGCAGGACCTAGAGCGACAACTACTTTATGGTGCACGATTTGTCAAATAGGAGGAAAGCATGCTATGGACAACTGCCATTTATTGTAGAAGTACATGCAGAATTCATAGTAGTTTTTTGTAATTTCAGTAGATCAGTGGGACACGATGAGCACACATGTAGAAGGTATGAGCTGATGATGGATATGACTCCTAATTACAGAGTTCAAGTTGAAACGTGGCCCCTTGACCAAAACACAGGAGTGGCGCGAACCGGATTTCAGGAGCGCGGGTGAGGCTGAGGTGGAGGAGGACTTGGAGGAGGTTGTAGACAATTGATATGTTACAATTGCAGGGGGCCAGGACATTATGCCCTTGATTGTACGAATCCAACACATCCATCATGTCTGATTGTACCTTGTTTGATCATGAGATGGAGGATTGTCCCACACTGAGAGCGAGATTGTAGGATAAGGTAGTGCTCCAACCTCCCCCGACTCAGAACCTACAAATGATGAGGTTAGAGCCACGCAAGGAAGACCCTAATGTGAACATTGTGCTTCGAACTGGAATTACGACAGGGGGTGATAAAGGCAAGCAGCGTAAAGATAATACTTAGGTTTGCAACGCTCTGACGAAAGAACTAGAGTTTTATTTGGAGCACACTAAGAAAACATTCATGGAAGCTAGGAAGAGCTTCGCTGAGGCCTCCACTTCAGGAATCAAAGACAGACTGGAGTTAGAAATGGACCCATCAATTCTCACAATGTTCCTAGAAACATGCATGAAGCTACTGCAGGACAATAAGGCTATAAAGGTATTGCAAGAACTCATAAATATATGCGTTGGGACCGCGCTAGGAGAACCCCATGTAGTTTAGAAGATTAGAAAGCATGCGAGGAAGATGGGAAGAGAAATGAGATTGACCACACAGATTGGAGACTATGAGATGGACCAAATGATTCTGGATTTAGGATCGGGTGTGAACATTCTACCAAAGCAGACATGGGAGCACTTGGGAAGGCCTATGCTACAATGGTCTCCTATCCAACTTCGAATGGTGAACCAACAAAAGATCATACCTATGGGGATATTGTAGGGAATCACTGTGGATATTCAAGGAGAAAGTGCGCTAGCAGAGTTTGAAGTGATAGAGATTGCTGATGACAACAATCCCTACCCCACACTATTAGGAATAGATTGGGCCATTGAAATGAATGGGGTGATAAATTTGAAGAAGCGCAAGATGATTTTTGAGAAAAATTCTCTACGCATAGTCGTACCTTTGGACCCTGTAGAAGGATCATGCTACATGGAGCTAGTGCGTGACTATGAAAGCGACGCCGGCTTAGACTGCATCTACAAGATAACCACACAAGAGCAAGACTGGGTAAATCCCACCGTGGATGGACGAAACTCATGGGAGCATGAAAGCTCCTGTATGTCGAATTTGGATGAAGAGATAAAGCGATGGCAGAATCGGTTACACAAGGTTACCATGCTGAACTGCAACATGATGACAACATTGTTGGGCTGCATATCAACAGAAGTAAGGGATTTTCCTACTTATGATGGGTTAAGAGAGGTAGATTCTTTGCTAGACACTTTTGAAAGAGAGGTGTCGAAACAACAACATTTCAAGGCTTTGAAATGGGTACCACGCGATATGCTCGCAAGGTGGTGGAGTATGCACCAGGGGAACTTTGAGGACTGGTGCGAATGTAGGAGAATGATGCGCATGCATTTTGGGAAGCCTCAGATGCGTTTAACAGACAAGTGTGATAGACGGGATGATCCACGTGCGCACCTCGCCAAGTGGACAAAGGTCTATGGGCAAGAGCCACAACTTGAGTGGGTGCACTTGTTCTGTCATATACTAGATGTTATACCCATGAACTGGTATATAGAGACAGAGCTCCACCATGGGACGAGTGAATGGGATATCTTGCGCGAAGGGTTCCTGTTAACCTTCACGTTTGAGGATCGTTGGTGGGACATTATTGATGACGCGCTACAAGAAATAAAAACAATTATCTTTAAGATACCCCAGGATCCAATAGAATTGATTCAACCTTAATGGGCTACTTAGCTAAGCTGCGCACTGGAGTTTTATAATGGAAATACTGAAGAAGACAATGAGGATCTACGAAAAGTTAACATTACAAAAATTGAAGGCCATCGTGAGGTTCAAGGACCAGTGATTGAAGACCCTAACATAACTGCGTCGGTAAAGACAAAGTAGGTAAAATTTGGTATGGAAGCTGAACCTAAGTATGCAACAGTTGATGACTATTGGGATGACGCGATGGTGGCTAAGGTCACTGAGTTACTCCGCGAATACCAGGACCTATTCCCGACCAAGATCATGGACTTAAAAGGAATCATCAGAGATTTAGGAATGATGTAGATCACATTAAAGCCCAATGCGAAGCCAGTTAAGTAGAGGCGTTACCACTTGAATCAAAAATACAAGGAGAAGGTCCACATAGAACTAGACAAAATGCTCGTAGCTGGAATCATTGTGCTGGTGGAAGAGTCCGATTGGGTAAGACCTATGGTGGTGCAAGAAAGGAAGCAGAAGGGCGAGATAAGAAAATGCGCAGACCTCAAAAAATTGAATGACGCGTGTGTACATGACCCATTCCTAACCCCGTTCACAGATGAAGTATTGGAAAATGTTGGTGTTTTGGGAAAATTAGTGTCTTGTCGAATGACTAAAACTCTAGGTTTGGTAGCTACCCTAGAAACAACAGTTTAAAGCAATTCAATGATTTTTCCTATGTGTAACAGATAAGAGAAAGATAGTGGAACCAACCTTGAACTTCTGTTTAATCCCTTGCTTGATCCCTCTCTCCTTTGGTAGATCTTGCAACTCCTCCCCATACTTAACACGCTTGGAGAGTACCTGCACAAGTACAACAACAAAGAACTGTCAAAGCATTGTGATCTATTACAACATAAACATTACAGAATTAGATATATAATAAACAAATGATAGCATTCACAATTGCACAATCATATGGGAGAAAACTTGAAGAGCTTTATTAATATAAAAGAGAATTACAACCCAGTTGTTTAATCCAACGCCATCCTCCCAGCTTCAATCCTTCTTCACCTCATGAAATAGCAAGATCAAACCAACAAGAATACAATCCTCTCTCCTCAATAACAAATTATCAGCACTTCCTTGCAATTCACCAAATTATAGCATTCTGATCTCTTGGATGGGAGATCAATTTATAGATTTTTGCAAGGGTGTGAGTCATCCATGGGGTTTGATTAGTGTCATTCCACTTGTTACAGGTGGTTCCACAAGAGAAGGGATTGGAGATAGTTTCCTAGTTCCCTTGTTCATCCTTGGGCGAATTCAGAGAGGCAAGTGGCATAGGAGAAGTTTCTAGAAGATTCCATGAGCAACTAACTAACAAACTGTCCTGCAAATTTGTCCATCCTCGCCCATCGCACCCTATAGAAGGCCTAAACAGTATGCATCACACCCTGGCAGTGTACCACTCAGTATGCATTGCACTTTGTCCATGGAGTAGTCAGTATGGTTCAATTTAGGAAATTTCCGGATGATTTCTGAGATGGAACTTTTGGGGAATGATGCACTCAGATGACTAAGTTTCTTTAGGGTATGAAACAACTATTTTAGGGGTTGATGAGCTCTAATACATTGAAATATAAGTTTGGGGTTGATGTGCCCAAATATGTCTATAACAGTTGGTGGGCAGGAAGCATATTATTTCATTTACGAATTCTTAGGGTACCACCAAATCAAAATCACGTCGGAAGATAAGAGTAAGATAACCTTCGCGAATGAGTGGGGCTGCTTTCAATACACTGTTATGTCGTTTGGATTGAAGAACGTGTCGGACATATTTTCGCACATAGTTTTTGCAACATTCAAGGAATATATCCACAAGTTCCTGGAGGTTTATCTAGATGATTGGATTGTATTTGGATTGGTTAAGCACCATGTAGCGAGCATACGCTTCATGCTAGATACCTGTCGAAGCCAAAAAATTGCGTTGAACCTTAAGAAGTGTATGTTCCTCATTCCTTTTGGGACATGTGTTTTGCAAACAGGGACTGATGGTAGACCTCGAGAAAATTGCCATGATTCTGAATTTGGAAGCACCGCGAAGTGTCAAACAACTGCGCACTACCTTAGGACATACAGGGTACTATAGGAGGTTCATCAAAATCTATGCCCAAATGACCACGTTGATGGAGAAGTTGTTGAAGAAAGATGTCACATTCTACTGGAATGATGACTGCAAGAAAAGCCAAGATGTACTAAAAGAAAAAATGGCCTCTGCATCGATCCTGGTTTTCCCGAAATGGGATGAGGAGTTTCATGTCCATGTGGATGCGTCCTGTGTAACACTGAGAGTGGTACTCACACAGGAGGGTGGATAGGGCTTGGATCACCCTATCACATTCACGAGTCACAGGTTGTCCAAAGCAGATAAGAACTATTCCACAACTGAATGCGAGGGATTGGCTATGGTGTATGTGCTCCAAAAATATCGACACTATTTGCTAGGGGGCACTTCAAGATGTATACAGATCATTCCGTGCTGAAATACTTGGTCAAAAAGCCTATGTTGGGGGGGCGCATATGCCGGTTCCTTTTATTGTTCCAAGAATATGATTTTGAGGTCGTTGTGAAGCTTGGGTTCCTAAACACGGGACTGGATCACCTATCGTGCATTGAGACAGGAGAGGAACCTACTAGTCTGGAGGAAGGATTACCTGATGCACAACTATTTGTTGTACGCGTAGTGGATGGACACTTTGAAGAGATAATCCACTTTCTCATGACTGGAACTACGCCAAAAGAGTACTCTATCTAGCAGAATAAGGAACTGGTGGTGCGTGCGGCATATTTTTTTGTCATCGTAGGGCACCTATATAAGATGGGCAATGATGAGATATTGTGAAGGTATGTACCTAAATTTGAACAAAGTCATATCCTCACAGACGCGCATGAGGACGCTATAGGAGGACACTATGCAGGGTGAACAACTACACAAAAGATTCTCCGCGTAGGATTGCAGTGGCCAACCCTTCATCAGGATTCAAAAGTACATTGCAAGGCTTGTGATGTATGTCAAAGAATAGGTAAACCATTGCAAAGGGACGAGATGCCTTTGAATATGCAAATGATGCTGCAACCCTTTGAAAAGTGGGCTCGACTTTGTAGAACCTATCAAACCTCAGGGAAATATTGGCGCAAGATACATTATCACTGCGACAGAGTACCTGACTCGTTGGGTAGCAACGTAGCCGGTAAAAGATTGCACCACCACCACGGCCGTGGAGTTTCTGTTTGAACACATATTAACATGATTTGGATGTCCGAAGATCTTAATGAGCAATCATGGTACACATTTCTTGAACAAAAAAATCAACACGCTAACAAAAGAGTTTTAGGTTTATCATAAAAAAAGCACATCGTATCACCCACAAGCCAATGGGACAGTAGAAGCATTTAACAAAATATTGGAGACTGTGCTAACCAAAGTATGCAACGTGCAACGAAATGATTGGGACCTGCTCATACCTACAACATTATGGGCTTATAGAACAACCTGCAAGAAACTGATGGGACAAACACCTTTTCGGTTGGTCTATGGAGTGGAAGCCATAATGCCAAATGGAGTATATTGTGCCTAGTATGAGCATAACAATTGCTCACAGGTATCATGGACTGCAGAGCCCTGGAGGAGAGCCTCGCGTAGTTGGAGGAACTTGAAGATGAATGGTTTTTGGTTGGATTCCATCAGCAGGTGCAAAAGTATCATGAAAAGGCCTGGCAAGATTGACATACTAAGTTTCGCACCTTGAAGATAAACAATCTGGTGTTACTATATGCCAGTAAGTTCGATAAATTCCCAGGAAAGTTCAAAATGCATTGGTTGGGACCATATGTTGTTAAGGAGGTCACAAATGGAGGCGCGGTGCAGCTAGTAAAGCTAAATGGAGAACCTTTCCCAAGCAAAGTGAATGGCAGTTGATTGAATCCATACACGGGTGGCCCGACTATCTGACTAGCCGACAGAAGCATAGTCTTTACGCTCTAGGTAGCTGAAAGAAGACACAAGAATATACATAGATGTAGGGGATGTAGGGACAGATATAGGGGAGTAATTCCAACCTCGCGGTCTCAGAACAACTTGTACATGAGATACAGCAGGGAGTCGCTTAGTATGCTACCGGATTTATAGTAGTCTGAGCAGAGTTGGGAGGTCTTCGTGTGAAGATCTTCGCACTGACAGAGTGACTTGAGGGCAAGTCACGATGTTTGTGTTGGTGGCCTGTTGGGCGTGGGATTCCCCCAAGGAAAGTTTTTGGGCTTAAAGCCCAAGTTTTGACTAAGTCCATTGTAAAGACTCCGTTATTTGTGGGTGCGGAGTGCGAAGTTGTAATAGAGTCAGCGTGTTGTCCGCCCTCACTTTTGTAAATGTAGTGTCGATTTGAGAGATCTATCCATGGTCCGCAGACCATGGGATTGTATAAATAGAGTGAGGCTCTAAGTATAAAGAGACATTTGGAAAAGGATAGAAGGAAATCAATCCATGAAGCATTGAGTCGAAGCATAGAGTTGTGTCTTTGGGTCGAAGAGCAGGAGAAGGCTCTGCAGCTGAATGCGTAAAGGCCTAATAGTCCGCAGTTGAGTGTGCAAGGAAGGTTGAGTCTGTAACCATTGGAAGCATTAACAAACATAAGTTTTACCATATTTCTATGTATCTTTTCCTGTTTTATGCACTGAAGTATATTGGGTATGAATTGCAAGTTTACTGTTTAATTACTACAGGAACTTATATAAATGTGCTGAGTAAGTGAATATAATATAAGGTATCTGTTTACATGAAGATAACTAATTGTTCTAAGAATATAAGTAAGATACACGATGTGAGTTGGGTAAATAGTGCAGATCATTGCTCTAGCAGTGCGAAAGCTCCTCCGCCCATGCTTAGGGCTATGGGAAGGCGAATAAAACTGGGCGCGAAGGCCTTGCAGGTCAAGGCGGTATGCGAAGTAACCTGCGCAAAGGTATTCACAGTTGGACTAAATCAACCCCTTAGACATCTCAAGGGTGCAGAAACCTAGTTCTAGCATCCCCCCATACTGCTTTGGGTGAGACCTTAGTCCGTGCTCCATAGACTGTTGTCGAAAGGGCCAGTAGTACAGGGATTTGTTTGGCTAATTAACTCCGAACCTGGGTCAGGCCCCAACAAGCCAACAACTCCCACTCCTTAACTGAAGGACCTAACAGACCAATCTCATAGGCTTCTAACCATGAGTTCAAAATCAGATTTGGATTGCTGGCAACATAATTATGATTTAGGAAAAATAGACCATTGAGTGTAAATAATTAATAAAATGGATAGATAAAGAATGATTAGCAGCCATACCTTTCATGGATGCCAGCCCAATCTCCAACCTCGATCATGTAACAATCCTAGGTTAAATATCCATGTACCAAGATTAACAAAGAAAAACAATAACCAAGGTCATTAGACATGTATTCCAAGTTGAATGTTGGGCAAAAAACATAGTGACAAGGATCACTTGCGATTAATAAATGGCTATGGAAATTGGCAAAGGAAATTAAAAAGTATTTGGAAAGGCATGAGGAATTTATTGGCATTTTATTTATGAAAATAATGTAAAATAGGAGAAAATAAAGGTGAAAGGTCACAGGTTACATGTAAGGATGAGAATGAAGAAAATAGAGGCCTCAATAATAAAAAGGCTTCTGAGGATTAACTCACAACATTTTGTCGATTTTAACTTGGAGCTCCCTATTCTATTCTCTCTGTCTCATACTCTTGCACACTTAGAGTTTCTTAGACCACTTTTGGAGCATTGTGGCATACTTAAGATTTGGAGAAAGAAGGCAAAGGAAAAGCAGGAAAGGGCAATAGGAAAGTGGGATGAGCAAATACAATGGGTTTTTCTTGCAAGTACCAAGTTGCATGTATGATTTCCTTGCTTTGACATCCATGGTATATGCATGTTGTTACTTGGTTATGATCTGTCATTGGCATGGATGATTGCCTTGATTGAAAATGGTTTTTCCTAGACTTACCACTCTTGAATAGCCATGGTGTTGTGTGTTTTATATTTTTTTTTCTAGTTGGTGCTCATGTTCCTTATTGTTATGAGTTGATTTATTAATTCCTAAAGCCTTGGTTGGAAAAACATTATGGAAGCCATGCAACAACATGGGTTGAGTTACTAGTCCTGCATGCCTTGGTTGGACAAACACTCTGGAGCCATTTGTGGGTTGAGTTACTAGTCCTGGAAGCCTTGTTTGGACAAATTCTCTTGAGCCCGACAACAACTATGGGTTGAGTTACTGGTCCTAGAATCTGGGTTGGAACAAACACTTTAGAGCCCTCAACAGATTGTGTAGAGACTAATTTGGTGATGGTTAGTGATGTCTGACCGTGAGGTGCAATCACTAGTTGAGGGTTGAGGTGGTTTTTACTTTGGAAGCCCTGGTTTGGTTTTCTTGGTTTATTCCATGATATTCCACATTCATGCTTGGAATATGGCATAGGGGTGATTGGCTGAAAGAAATATTTGGTTCAACCTAATGAATGGTCCAGTGATACATGGAAGTCCCTGGCTTGATTGAATTGTCATATGTTAATAATATCTCTATTCCTATTATGTTCTATGTGGTAATGTAAGTGTCACTATGTTGCTATGATGCTTGTTTTATTATTGTTATTTACTTGGTTATATGCTAGTTACAAGTGTGTTTTTATGACAATCTTGAGTTATGGATCTCATTATGTTTTGGTTAGTAGATTAAATTTCAATGAATGAATGAATTGATAGATGATAATGCAACTAATGTGAGAGCGAATTAGACCTTCTTGGTGAATATCATATAAGTATGAGGTCCCTATGTTCAAAAATGTTTTTATGACATGTATATGACATGTTCATGATGTGTTTGACGTAATTGATGTCATGGTTAGGCTGAGTCAGGTTAGGTCCTTGTTCAAGTTTTGAATTAGAGGGATTGTCTTCATGTTATTTATCATTTTTTAGAATTTCATCAAGTTCTAGGTGGATGCCTAAGTCCTAGCCTTGAAAAAGTGGCTCAGATTTCGAGGTCATTGACACAAAACTGCCTGAAAAAGACTGAAGTTGGATGGATGCCTTATTGTGGGAGTGAATGGAGGGTTACAGTCACATGGAGAGCTTTTCATGGGAGTCAATGGGCGTCTAGTTCAGTTAAAAAGCTGGTTAGTTAAGGGCTTTGGCACCTAGAGTGTTTTGTTAGCCCTTTGGGGTTCTGTAGCTCCTGAGGAACTCCAGTTTGGTTTTGGTTTGTTGATTCCACTTCCTTAACTACAATTGGAGAGTTGAATCATATCATAGTAACTCTTCGTCACATATTTACCTCGATGGACCAGTTAGCTTGGGTCAGTGTGGGAGGAGGGTGTTATAGATTGCTATCAGAACATGGTTTAGCCCTTGGACTGGATAGGTAGAATGTGTTTGTCATGCATACATGTTGTTTGAATATGTGTTCAGTATGCGTGAGGTCTATGTGTTTGTTATGTATGCATGGTACTAGTCATTTTTTTAGTTTTGTTGTCATATATAAGTTGATGATGTTGTTGTTGGGATGTGTTTTTCGTGAATGCATGTCAGTTGTTTATGCATTGGTTATGCATGTCAGTGTCTATATGTTGTTGTGCATGCATTATGTCTAGTTGGTGTTATAGTTGTGACATCATGCATGGTAACTGGGATGATGATTGAGATGATGCCAATATAGTGCTATGATTATGTTTATACATGTATTATGCTAATCTGGTTGATCTTGAAGGTGAGATATCCTCCCATGAATTATACTGAGGTATTTTTCTTATGTTTATGTTTTGGTTTAACATACATGATATACTTGTTGGAAAAATAAAATCAAAGATGACTAGAAAAATGGTGGATTATAGTTCACAATATTCTCCCTATAGATCAAAAGAGAAGCATGGTGATGGGTACTCCCTTGATATATCAGACACTTTGAGAAGTTTGTAGGCAGAGATAAGGAGTTGCAAAGCAGATAATGAAAGAATCATTCAGTCATAAGAGAGACTTTCCAGGGCACAGGAGAAAGATGCAGAGGTTAATGCAGTTATCCTTCAGAGCTTGTGAGACTTGCAGAGATACAGACCACTTAGGATTAATCATGGACAAGAGGAAATGACTAATGGAGCATATGGTAACATGTCTCATGGTGGGAACAGGTCAGGTAGAGATGACATGGTTAAATATGGAATATTCCTGGATACATCTGATAGACGAGGTAGTGGACATAGGATTTACTCTAGTTCTGGTTTAGATAGGTATCATGGGAATAATTGCTATCATCCTTAAATGAGGAGTGATAGGCTATATTTGCTAGATGAGTTCAAGAAATAAAAGCCACCTAAATTTGATGGAGAAATGAAGAAGTCACAATATTCAGAAGCGTGGTTGCTTGGGATGAATAAGTTCTTCATATTGCATGATTACTTAGAGAACATGAAAGCCAAGATAGCTACCTTCAGAGGTAAAGAAGAAATTTGGTGGGAAGATGTAAATAACATCAGAATTATTAATTAAGAGGAGTTTACTTGGAGTGAATTTGAGAGACTTTTCAGGAAGAATTATGTATTAGAGAGATATTACCATGATGACAAGGAAAAAGAATTCTATGAGTTGAAGATGGGATCTGTGATCGATGACGAGTATACTAGCAAATTCATGGAGTTGTTGAGGTATGTGCCTTATCTCAAGGATGAGAAAGTGAATATTCAGAGATTCATTAGTGGGTTTCCTGTAGCATTCAAGGGTAGAATCAAGTTTGATGAGCCTAGATTGCTGGAGGAAGCCATCAAAAAGCTAAAGATTTGTTATGAGAAATTGAAGCGCAAACCTGAAACTAAGAAAGATTGGAAAGGTAATGATGAGAATAAGGGAAGTTTGGATAGAAGAAAATAACACCTCAAGGCACAGGGAACAAAGAGAATGAAACAACTCCTAAGAGCTTCATCTGACAGAGGGTAGGGATTTTAGTTTCAGAAGTAAAACAAGATTGATGGTAGGAAGCCTTTACAATGTTGGAATTGTGGCAAAGATCATCACATGAGAGATTCTCCATAACATCAGGTGGAAAACCACAGATATACAATGCTAAGGAGGCATAGATAGTGGGGGACATTGGACAGAGTATTCGTTGGATTTATGCAATGTTGGATAACAGGAAGGCAAATCACTATGTATCTATTATCGAGATGGACGATAATGTTTGTAATCAAGTTGTTTTTATTTTTATTGGCCCCCGATCTAATTTTAATTATATTAATCCTAACCTCATGGATAAGTGTGGTTTGAATAAATAAGTGCATACAGAGTCTTGGTTAGTGTAGTTGGCTACATATACTAAGAAGAGAGTTCATCATTGGGTAAGAGCTTGTGCAGTTGAGTTGAATGTATGCTTACATCAACACATCTGAATGTACTCCCATTGGAATCTTATAGTATGCTTTTGGGTATGGATTAGTTGTACCTTCACAGGACCAAAGTAGTTTTTTATGAAAAGGCTCTTGGATGACAATGGAGAACAAAAGATCTTATAGGTTAAGAAGAAGGAAACATCAGTTAGAATGGTGACATCTATGCAGGAAAAGCACATTCATAAGAAATGGTGTGTGTTATTTGTAGTGCATATTTCTAATGATAAAGGTAAGGATTTTAAGGATCCAAAAGTCTTGAATAGGTACCCAGTTCTTCAATAGTTTTTGGATGTATTTTCCGCAGATATTTCAAAGTTTCTGCCTCACAAGGAAGTGAAATTTTCTATTGAGTTGGTACTAGGGGCAGTACCAACATTGAAGGAACCTTATAGGATGATCACTCTATAGTTAGTGGAACTAAAGTTGTAGTTGAAGTAAATGCTTGATAAGGGATAGATCAAGCGGAGTGTATCACCTTGGGGTGCACCAATATTGTTTATGAAGAAGAAGGATGGTACTCTTAGACTGTGGATTGACTATAGGAAGTTGAACAAGGTAACCATCAAGAACATATATCTGTCGTTGAGGATTGATGACCTTTTTGACCAGTTGAAGGGAGAAAGGGTGTTCTTGAATATTGATTTGAGATCAGGATACCATTAGGTACACATCAAAGAAGAGGATATTTACAAGACTTCTTTCTAGACTAGGTACAAGCATTATGAGTTTGTTCTGGTTCCTTTTGGTTTAACTAATGCTCTAGATACTTTTATGTGCTTGATGAATAGTGCATTGCATTCTTATCTGGACAAATTTGTTGATATATTCTAAGAATGAGGAAGAGCACATCAAACACTTAGTAGCAATATTGAGATCACTAAGAGAGCATCAATTTTATGAAAGCTTAAAAAATGAAATTTATTTCAAACAAAGGTACATTACTTGGGGCATGTTGACTCCAAGGAAGGCATAGTAGTGGATCTTGAAAAGATAAAAACTATTATGGAATGGCTAATTCCTAGGAATGTGGATGAGGCTAGGTTATTTATGGGGTTAGCAGGTTATTACAGGAGGTTCATTAGGAATTTCTCAAAGATTGCTTATCCTATTACATCAATGTAAAGGAAAGGTAACAAATTTGAATGGACAGAGGAATGTGCAACAAGTTTTGAGCAATTAAAATGATTATTGACAAATGATCCAAGTTTAAATATTACAGATCTAGATAAAGAGTTTCTGGTGTGTACAGATGCCTACAAGAGAGGACTTGGTGGAGTCTTGATGCAAGAGGGATAGGTGGTGTGTTATGAATCAAGGAAAATAAATGAGCATGATAAGAATTATGTGACACATGATCATGAATTGGAAACGATAATCCATGCTTTGAAGATGTGGAGACACTATCTTCCTAGTAGGAGCTTGTATTGATGAGTGATCCAAGTGGATCTTCAAATACAATGGCATGGAAAAGCTCAAAAATTCAAGTGGTAGAAAAGCAAATATCCTAACATCATATCGAAGTGCTCTTCACCCTGATTCCAATGGTGTGAACGACACTCCAATTTGAGTCTGGATGTGGAAGTTATGGTAGAAAGAAGATTTTCTTACCCCTTTGAAAAAGGAGGCATTTTCATGGTTTTAAGCCTTTTAAAGGGGAATCACATCGAAAAACGTATAGAGGGCGATTTCCACAACCTTCGATTAGCGGTCATCAATCTATTGTGTCAGAGGAAGGCAAGCGACTGGGGTGCGTTATTGGAACTGGGCAGATGCAATTAGCGATTATGATCGGTGATTGGAGGAGCGATCGGATTGGCAATCGACATCAGAATCAATGATCGGTGAAGATCCTGGGCCGTAGCGATTATGATCGACCAACGCCAATATTGGCGATCAGCAGTTGGCAATCCCCGCTGACAGGATCTTTGCTCCAATAATGCAACAATTGCGATATGAGGGCTAGATCCAATGGGTATATCAGCCCAATTTGATAAATTTGAGGTCTAGGTCTTAAGGGTTTGGTTGGGTTTTTTAGTGTTTTATTTCTATTTTATGTATTATCGTTTTAAAACGATAAAAAGCTTACTTTTATAGGGTAGTTGTGTCGTCGATCCCTCACTCCACTGAATTCTATTCTGAACTAAACTACGCCCAATTTTAGCGGCCTTTCTCCTAAAGAAGATTATAAAAGCCAATGATTGGAAAAGGCACGGGGGAGAGGATTTTCTGGCACAAATTTTGAGGCAACAACTTGTAGGAGGGCCGATTGATCATTTTGTCTGAATTGGGCAAATTTTATATGGCTTCTACCCCTCTCGATGCCCCGGACATAGTGGTGCTATCCATTTCTCTATTTGAGTTCTTCTTTTTGGAGCCATCTTTCAAAATGGAGGTATAAGCATCTTTTTATGTAGAATATGATTGTATTCTCTCTTTTCATGCCATTTAATATATAAAATCCTCCCCATTGATCGAGCAGGGCCCAAAGACATAGTTTGAATTGGATGAACTCTGTTATCAAGTCTTTATGTCTTCCTTCATGCTTTTATGTGTTTCGAGCAGGGCCCGAAGATATAGTTTGAGTTGGATGAACTTCGTTATCAAATCTTTATGTCTTCCTTCATGCTTTTATGTGTTTCTGCTTCTGTTCTTGTGTACACATTAAGTTTTCTATGTTAAGCTGCAATTTTTACATGTGATTCTTTGCATACATCTATAAGCGAAAGTATCCTAGATCAAGTGGTATCAGAGCAGTTCTTTTTAGATGTGAATTGCATGTTTGAATTCTAACAAGAGACAGACTTCGAAGAGGTGAAGGAGAATTAGAGCCTTTCGATCCCGAAGCGGGGCGTGCACATCGAAGGAGAAACATGGCAGAAGATGATGCTCATCTTGAAGAGGAATGCAATTTCCCCAAGACCTTTTATTTAATGGCAGAGAATATCAGTCATCTAGTTTTAAGGTTGGAGAGAGCAGAGGAGAGAAACCCAAAAGGACAAGGTTTAGCACATGGGAATGGTGGAGAAGAACCCCCTCCTTCTCCTTCCGGGTGTGAAGGTTCTCCTTCCTCTCACCACCATAATCGTACAAATTCAAAGGATGCATCTAAGAAGCCTTTATTTAAATTAGATGTTAAATTTGATCTTCCCATGCTTAATGGTGAAAGCAATGAAGAAAAGCTTAATAATTGGATTAGGAAAATTTAGGTCTACTGCAGGATTCAACAGATCATGGAGGATGAGGCAAAGATTCAGCTGGCCTCTCTACGGTTGAGCAACACCACTCTCGTTTGGTGGGAGAGAAAATTTTAGCGCATTAAGAATGTGGGTAACCTCTTTTCCTCTTGGCCTGATTTTATTTATGTGTTAAAGGAACAATTTTATCCCTTAGGATACAAGCAAAAAGCTTTGATGAATTGGAAGTATTTAAGGCAAGGAAAAGGTCAGGATGTTCAGATTTTTGTAGAGGAGTTTAGAAAGCAAGCACTTAATCTAGGTATTGCACTTGATACACCTGAAGTTGTAACTAAGTATATTGGCTCATTGCATAGCTATATTAGGCATTCATTGTTGTTATTTGAACCAACCACTATTGAATCAGCCAGCAAGAAGGCAATTCATATTGAGAACAAGGGCAAAAATGAAAAGGATGATTAGTCCAGAAAGCCATTGTTCAAACCTCCCAATGCTAAATAAAAAGTGAAATGGAAAGGAAAGGAGAAGAAAATGGCAGAAGCCAAAGAGGAAGAATGAATGTATTGCAATCATTGCAAAAAGTAAGGCCACGATGACGATTACTATTGGAAACAACACCCAAAAAAGCATCCAAATAAGTATGGAGGAAAGGGGAAGCATAATCTAATGGCACCGATGCAACAAGACCTTGGATCAGATTCGGGAGATGAAGCATTGATCACAACAGCAGGAACAAAAGGTACTCTTACACGTCATGTTAATTTTGAATCGCATGAAGGCACTAGTTCTGTAAAGGAGTCCCTTCCTAATGATCGAAAGAGAATTGAGTTGTTTCATATCAGAGTTGTTGTAAATCATACTAAAGTAGAAACTATGTTTGATATTGGGTACCCAACAAACTTAATTGCAGAATCCCTGGTAAAGAAACTTAGCTTAGAAACAAAACCACATCCGAAACCTTACCCCCTTGGATGGATACCTTATAAAGAAAAACTGAATGTCACCAAGAAATGTAAAGTCAAATTTATGATCGCTTCTAAGCTAGTGGATGAAGTAGAATTGGATGTAATACCATTGGATATCTATGGCATGGTGTTAGGGAGTCCATATCTGTATGATAGAAAGGCATTCTTTTTCCGACATGAAAACAAATACCAAATCACAAAAGATGGGTTAGAATATATAGTAAGGGCTCATCAAAATAAAATCAATGCTAGCCTTGTAAGCACTGGACAAATGAAAAGACTAGTGAATTCCAGTAAGGGTTGCATGCTTATGATTGTAAGGGGAAAAGAGGCAGAATTAGTTGATGCTTTCGAGGGCTACGATTAGGAACATAAACAAGAATTATTTGAATTAATTTCTAATTATGATGAGTTATTTTAGGAACTGAAGGGATTGCCTCCGAAGAGGGGAATCCAACATGAAATCCATTTGTAGCATGACGCTCTTTTGCCAAATATTGGCATGTATAGGATGTCGACTATTGAGATGGAGGAAGTCAAGAAACAGGTGTAGGTATTGCTGGACCAAGGGGTCATCAGGCCGAGCACTTCTCCATGTGGATCACCAATTGTCTTAGTCCCAAAGAAAGACGACACATGGAGGATGTGCGTGGATTACCGCGCGCTAAACAAAATCACTGTGAAAAATTGCTACCCTCTTCCATGCATTGATGAATTATTAGATCAGTTAAAGGATGTTGTTTATTTCACAAAATTGGATTTGCATAGTGGTTATCACCAGGTCTGAATTGCAGAGCAGGACGTGAGGAAAATCACCTTCAAGACCAAATACGGGTTGTTCGAATGGATGGTGATGCCATTCGGGCTTTGCAATGCTCCAACCACTTTTATGAGAGTCATGAATGATCTCTTTTAGCCTTTCCTTGATGAATTTGTTCTTGTATATTTATATGATATACTTGTCTTTAGTAAGAGTTGGGTTGAACATGTGTGTCATGTAAAGAAAGTGCTTGATGTATTGAAGAAAGAAAAACTCTTTGTAAAGTTGTCAAAGTGTGAGTTCGGGAAAACCTCTTTGGGTTACCTAGGTCATATTATTGGTCATGGTTAGTTAAAGATTGATCCCTCTAAAGTTGAAGAAATTATAAATTGGCCTAATCCTACTAGTGTAACCGAGGTCTGTAGCTTTTTAGGTGTAGTCCAGTATTGGAGGAGATTTATTGCTAATTTCTTTGTTATTGAAGCACCTTTGCACACATTGACAAGTGTGAAATAGGTATTCCAATGGGGAGGAAGACAACAAAATTGCTTCGAAACATTGAAGGAAAATGTCAGCACTGCGCTAGTCTTAGCCTTACCCAATCTCCAACAGCCATTCGAGATCAAAACTGTTGCCAGCGGTTATGGCATGGGAGTTGTACTAATGTAGCACAAGAAGCCAATTTGTTACCATTCTGAGAAGTTTTCTCAAGCTGTGATAAACTACCCCACGTATGACAAGAAACTTTATGCCTTGGTGCACAATGTGAAAAAGTGGAAACGCTACCTCATTGGCATGGAGATCATCATCCATATGGATCATCAGCCCTTGCAGTACCTTTAGTCACAAAACAAGTTGCAGAAATCTCGTCATTTCAGGTGGATGGGTTTTCTTGAACAATTTGATCTAGTAATAAAGTATAAGAAGGGCACTAGCAAAAAGGTGGCTGATATGCTATCTCGCCCTCCTATTTCTACTTCTGTTATTTTGCATAATGCTTCATTGTCTTTTGAGATTTATGTTGAACAATATGCTAACGATGATGACTTTAAGGAGATTTATGCAAAACTAACCCATAGTTCACAGGTGGACAACTATCACTTGTAGGGGAAACTATTGTATCACCTTGGTAAATTGTGCATTCCCACAGGGGAAAGAGTACATGTAATTCGAGAAGCCCACACCTCTCCTGTGTCTAGACACTATGGTGTTGAAAAGACTTTATGTCATGTACAAATATTTTGTTTTTTGCCTCATATGAAAAACATTGTGATTCGCTATGTAAATGGTTGTGTGATATGTTCTATTTCAAAGCCCTCTAATAGAAAACTCGGGCTCTACACACCACTCCCTATTCTGAGTTGTCCTTGGGAAAGTGTGTCAATGGACTTTGTAGGAGGTTTGAATTTGTTTAGGAAGAGTCATGACTATCTGTATGTTGTCGTTGACCGGTTTAACAAAATGTGTATTCTTACACCTTGTAAAAAGCAAATTACTGCAGAGTAGACCGCTTCTCTTTTCTTTCAGCATTTTTGGGTCCATTTTTGACTACCCACATCTATTGTGTCAGATCGAGACTCTCATTTTCTCGAAGAGTTCTGGACCAGCTTGTGGAAGATGATGGACACCAAATTGAAAAGAAGCATGACATTTCATCCACAGACTGACGGACAAACAAAGGTTGTCAACTGTATCGTGGTACACTTTCTACGAGGCTATTATGAGAAACATACCAAGTTGTGGGATGAACATCTCCCATATGTATATCATTCCTACAATTGAGTAGTACCTTCATCTATGCAACGTTCACCATTTGAGACATGTTTCAGCTACCTACCAAAGGACCCTTTTTATATGGTCTTTGGAAGAGAATATGGCTCCAGTGGATGTAATGATAGGGACAAAGCTCAGCAGTTCATTCAACAAATCCAACAGATTCACCAAACAGTACAAGAGAAGTTGGAGAAAAGTCAAGCCTGTTACAAGGCTCGACATGAAAAACACCGAGTCGACCACCAATTCCAAGTGAGCGACAAAGTGTGGTTCCACATCAGCAAGGACAGGATGAAGGGAGAAGGGAAGAAGTTGAGACCAATCCCGTATGGTCCATTCACAACATTGGAGAAGATTGGAAACAATGCCTTTCATCTTGATTTGCCGATTTATATGCAGATGTACTCAGTAGTGAATGTAGAGAGATTAAAGCTGTATGAGCCACCATTGATCATGGACACATATGAGGTGGGCACAGTTCCTACAGTTGATGATTTTGCTCCAGAATATCTCGATGAGTTACCAGAAGACATCATCCTTGATAGAAGGACCAGGACTTCACAGTAAGGAGATGTGGACTACCTTCAATTGGGTTTTAAGGGAACGCACCCCGGCAAGGCCAAATGGCTAGAGAAGGAAAAGGTAAGGGAAAAATTCCCTCACTTTCCAATTGACTAATGAAAGCTTTTGGTGGTCCAAAAGCTCCTTAATGGGGAGGATTGATCCAGGTGGATCTTCAAATACAATGGCATGGAAAAGCTCAAAAATTCAAGTGGAAGAAAAGCAAATATCATGAGATCAGATCGAAGTGCTCGTCACCCTGATTCCAATGGTGTGAACGACACTTCAATCCGAGTCCGGATGAGGAAGTTATGGCAGAAATAATATTTTCTTACCCCTTTGAAAAAGGAGGCATTTTCATGGTTTTAAGACTTTTAAAGGGGAATCACATCGAAAAGCGTGTAGAGGGCAGATTCCACAACCTCCGGTTAGCAATCACTGATCTATCGGGTTGGAGGAAGGAAAGTAATCGGGGGAATTATCGAAACCAGGCAGATGCGATTAGCGATTGTGATCGATGATTGACATCAGTGTTCATGATTAGTGAAGAGCTCAGGCCACATTGATTGCAATTGCCCGACACAGATATTGACGATCGGCAGTTGGAAATCCTTGCTGATAGGTCCTTTCCTCTAGCAATGCATCGATTGCGATATGGGGGCTGGACACGACAGGTATATCAGCCCGATTTGATAAATTTGAGGTATGGGTCTTAAGGCTTTGGTCAGGTTTTTTAGTGTTTTACGGGTATTTTATGTATTAACATTTTAAATGATAAAACAACTATTTTTAAAGGGTAGTTGTGGCCACTGATCCTTCACTCCACTGACATCTATTCTGAACTAAACGACCCTCAATTTTAGTAGCCTTTGTCCTAAAGAAGATTATAAAAGCCGATGATTGGAAAAGGCACAGGGGAGAGGATTTTCTGGCACACAGTTCGAGGCAAAAACTTGTAGGAGGGTTGATTGATCATTTTGTCTGGATTGGACAAATTTTATATGGTTTCTACCCCTCTTGACGTCCCAGACGTAGTGGTGCTATCCATTTCTCCATATGAGTTCTTCTTTTCGTTGCCATCTTTCAAAATGGAGGTATAAGCCTCTTTTTATGTAGCAGATGATTGTACTTTCTCTTTTCATGCCATTTAATGTATAAAGGCCTCCCCATTGATTGAGGAAGGCCCAAAGACGTAGTCTGTGATGGAAGAATTCCATTGTCAAGTCTTTGTGTCTTCCTTCATGCTTTTATGTGTTTCTGCTTCTTTTCTTGTGTACACATTAAGTTTTCTATGTTAAGCTACAATTTTTACATGTGATTCTTTTCATACATCTATAAGTGAAAGTATCCTCAATCAATGAGTGATCATAGTGGATTGAGATACTTGTTCGACCAATTGAATCTGAATGTTAGGAAAGTTGGATGGTTGGCCCCGATCAACGAGTTTGACTTTGAGATCAGGTACATTAAAGGGAAAGAGAACAAGGTTATAGATGTAAAGTGAAAATGGCTGAAGGAAAAGAGTTTCGTAAGTACTATCATGGACCTCCTTCTCAAAACGTCATAAGGGATTGATGTATTTATTGTCGTTTCAACTTCAATAAGATGAGCATAACACAACCTACTAGTAAGACAATGGGCTTTCACATACATATAAGCTATAATTGAGGGAGTATCCTACTATGGGGTAAAATGCACAGGATGAAAACTACCCTCGAAAGTCTTCCCAGGACTTCCGACAGACCGTAAGGTTATCTACAAAAGGTACCTATTACACACATGCTCATCTATCTAACATATATTGACAGGATATGGAGAAAGGATCACCTTTGGTTCTTTCTATATTCGTTTGGGGATCTCCGTGTAGTAAGAAGAACTCTTCCTGACCGTCTCCAAGATGATTCCTGCACAAAAGAACGAAGCAAACCAATCACAACATATATTTCTAACAATTAATGTAAGAATCCGTAACAAACATGTACAAATGTGTAACTAATATACTCAACATAACAAGCATCAGAATGAACAAATAAATGCACAATATCACCAACAGTTTGAGTAGTGGAACACAACCGTAGTGCTATATTCAGAAGAGTGATTACAACAACCCTGTTGTATCAGCCTTCCTTATCCTTCTTCCTCTCTCTCTCTCCTTCTTTCATCTATCTCCTTCAAGAATATGAAAGTATCACAACAACACCATGTACTATCCTTCTGAATGCTATGACCATTGTGCAATGGCCCTCTCGTTGCTTAAATAGGAATCAAATTAGGGCTTCCCAACTCCACCTGTAGTTCATTTGGGTAAAAACCATGAACCTGCCTCTTTTACCAGCTTTTTCCCATTTGCCTCTGTTTCCATAATAGAATTTCTCCAAATATCTTGATTTTTGGAGTTTCCCTGCTTTTCTTGCACAAATTTAGGGAAATAATATCTAGATATTTTATGGCAGATTCATTGGCATAACCACTTAAGCATCACTAAAGTTCACTAACGCTCCCCCTGGTCTAACAACATGAGTTAGCAGGTTGACTAACGCTCCTTTATGCTTGTAAACAAGCTTTATAAAGCAGGTTGTCAATGTACAAAGAGCGTTAGTGTGGATTTTGGGCCTACATCTGTGGTCATTCTTTCAGTCATCTTGTCCTTCTCCTATAACATATCCTCAATTTTAAACAATTGAGAGAACGTCTAGTGTGAAATGGAAATTCTCCTAGAATACAGTTTAAAAACATTTGGCTAAACAATATTAGTAGAAACTTCTTATATAGAAAAAAAATAACTTAAACCAAAAGAAAATCCAAAAACAATATTAATCAAAACTAAAAAATGAAATAATTTATAATATATAATTTATGGCATATATTATTGTATGGTTAATCTAAACTTGATATTTATACCAACTTAATATATAACATTTAAAAAATATCAATAATAATAAAAATATTTATATTCATCATATGTATTTAAAAATTATGTCTAATCAAACATCACAAGTTTGTTGTTGATAATTTGGGTTCTAAGTAATATTCATACATAATTAATAATAATATTGAAAATAAAGAAGTTTCCACATTCACAAAATCAAGTTTCTATTAATAAGCCTATACCTGCGTGAGTAAAAGGTTCTATATTTTAATAAAAAGCAAAGTCTATATATTTTAAGAAACATTGGAAGAAAAACATTAATGTATTGTAAAGATTGTAAATAATTCATCAGTCTTTTAGCATTGGCCGTATTTTTGGTGTTTTTATGAGTTTTCTTTCCTAGAAAGTTTGTTGAGATGTGAGTGTGAGAGGTCGTGTATTCTACTATAGATTTTCCAAGGAACTAAATTTATTTTTATATTAAAATATAATTCAATTATAAAATGAGTTAAAGTTATTGATAATATAATTTATTTTTAAATCTTAATTAAAGATCCTACAACCTTAAAATTAGAAAATTTCCATTATTTTTAAATTTTTTTAAATAAAATATTGAAAATAAAAAATAATAAAATTCTTTGAAATTACTTAGATTAAAAGTATAATAGTAAAGTGGTACTTGTGTAAAAGTGACCAGTCGTAGGCAACATGGCACACATGGTCTGTTTTGCCTAGATTAATCTTTGCCTCCTATGCCTATAAACCAACGTTTTATGATCGTTAACTTAAATGCTCGAATATCAAATTTACACTGGTTTTATTAACTAAAGAATTTAATAACATGTAGTAGATATTAAGTACAATTGTTTGTGTCTTTTAGTTTTATTTAAAGATGCGGTGAAATCTAAATACTATGTGTATTGAGAATTTTCAAATTTTGTTACGGTGGATTACTTTCATCATTAAAAAACACGTTATTAATCTGAATAATTTGAAGTCATATACAAGTTAGATCTCTACCCTTTTTTCATAATTTTATTTTATTTGGTTATTATATCTTAATAATAAATAATTAATTATTTTTCTTTATATTGAAGATATATATATTTTTTTTCACTTTCTATTATTATTTTTTTAATATAATAACATTTGAAAATAATTGTTTAAGTATTGTTAATTTTATTTAAAATATTTGATAAAAATAGATTAAATTTATTTTTAATTATGATTATCCATTTACAAGAATTATTTTATTTTTTAATATTATTAGTTTAATTTAATTGATTTGAATTCATATTATTTTAGTTAAACAAAACAAAACAAAACAAAACAAAATATAATAAATACTATAAATTATTCAACAACTAATTTAACCGCTAATTCCTAACAATTAACTCGAAACCTTATGCATCTCTGTGATGAACCACAAAAAGGTAGACCAACAACTTTAATGTGATTAATCCAAAAAAATTATCAATTTTTTTATTTATGGTTAAATATGTTTAAAAAAATACAATTTTTTTAACAAAACATCTAATTTAATTCTTTTAAAATTTTTATCACTATTTTTCGTTTGGAAAATTTCATTCGGGGTTAAATATGTTTGAAGAACAAAATAACTTGACCAAAACGGTTAAATATATTTAAAAAACAAAATAACATGAGCAAAAGATCAAATTTATTTTTTTAAAAAACTTATCACTATTTTCTTTTTTCAAAATTTTTGTTTAACCTTAAATAAATATGTCTTAAAAATACATTTATAGAACACTAAATTCTAGATCTGCGTACAATTTTTGTTTAACCTTAAATAAATATGTCTTAAAAATACATTTATAGAACACTAAATTCTAGATCTGCGTACAAATCATCATTGTTATAGTTTATTTGTTATATATTTTGGCGAGTATTTTTATTTTTATATGTTTAAAATTTAGTATAGATTTTTTGAAAATCACAAATTTGAATGGTAAATTTTCAAGAATTTAAAAAATAATTTTTTTCCAGACAATATTAAATTTTAGTTATATATACAATAAAAAACAATTTAAAAAATAAAAAGTCAAAATGTAAAAAAATTCACCAAATTCCAAAAAAAAATAATCTCACAAAATATAATTATTAGACAAAACCCAAATTACTTATGCTTTTACACGGTGTTTCAACAACAAAACCTTGATATTGTATGAAGAGACTATTTACATTCCCAATCACTTATCTTGGTAAAAACCCAAATTACTTATGCTCTTACACGGTGTCTCAACAACAAAACCTTGATATTGTATGAAGAGACTATTTACATTCCCAATCACTTATCTTGGTAAATTTGATAAAGTATAGATGAATTAACCTGCAATGATTAAATAAGAGACTAATTATATTCCGGATCACCTATCTTCGATAATTTGTTGAAGGAAATATAATAAATAAATTTGCTGAAGACTTTTTTTTCCCTAAATTTGTCCGAACTCAAAATAAGATGAGTTCGCTGTAGGAAGTCTATAGAGTAGAACATGATATAAACAACATATTGAGAATACCATTGTTTATGGACATAAACATGTAGGGAGGCATTTGCATCGGAATTGTTCAAAGCCATGTCAAATTTGAAATAGTGTTAAGAGGCATATTATTATTTTTGTTCATTTGAATGAGTGTCTGAGTCTAACAGTACAAACTGATCCACACTATTCAACTTTATCACTACATTATTGAGGTTATATCTGAGTTTTGCAAACGGATTCACATTACTCAATTTTACCACTATATCATTGAAGTTATATCTGAGTTTTGCAATATGGCTTTATCTTTTTCTGGCCAACAAAGAGTTTGTAGTTATCAACTTCCCTTTTCCTGGCCATGGCCAACAAAGAGTTTGTAGTTATCAACTTGCTTGTCACAGATAACCATGCTAAGAAGCTTGTCACAGATAACCATGCTAAGAAGTATCTCCATTTGACGATGTTACGATGTTTCTTTGTTTGTAGTTATCAACTTGCTTGTCACATATAACCATGCTAAGAAACTTGTTACAGATAACCATGCTAAGAAGTATCTCCATTTGACGATGTTACCATGTTAAGTGATTGAAGTGAAAAAAAATAAATTTTTCTTCTCTTAAAATTTCTTGGATCTAACACCCATTTAACATTGCTTCCACTTATCTCTAAGTGGAGAAATATGTGCGGATCTCTAAATTCCTTGCCTTCCAGATTTAAAATTTCCTCAAAAGGGATTGCCTCAATCAAATTCCCACCCAAAAAAGCGCTCATGCCTTGAGGAGGATGACTCTGGAGCACCACCTCGTTGGACGTACTGGTTCGTGTGGAGCCATCTAATACTGCCAAATAAAACACTTATCTAAGAACACAAAAAAAAAATAACCACCACCCGAGCAATATCACGACAAGAGTGTAGTCTCAGTTGGACACAGGGAAGGCTTGACTGCAGGGAAGAGGGAAGGCTTGACTACAGGGAAAAATGAGTATATGGGGTAGTAGAGGAGGAGTAAGTGATACTTTTAGAAATCCCACTATGATGACTGTAGCACAACGGTTAGAAGTTGCAAAAACAACCATTATTACAAGTCGCAAAAACAAAGTTTGGGAGAGTCCAAAATCAATTTCAAAACCAAATAGAAACTGTACGAGAATACCAAACCCCACAGACAAGCACTAGACAATTAAAGCAAATTCGGTTGGGTCGAGGATAAAACGACTGCCAATTCGAGAGGATTGTATGGACGTCAGGGATAAAACTACCACCAATTCGAAAGACTGACGAGTCCCGTGTTGTGCAAAAACAAAACGAAGATCATTGAGAGAAGACAGGAACTGGGTAACAAAACACTGAGAAACTCGACGATGAGAACGACCATGACGAAGACTAAGTGCAAGGAATGGACGGTGTGTAAATGGTAACTCACAAACGCTGTTATGACCATATGCTTTAGCCACCTTTTGTAAAGAGTCGAAGAGGATTGGAGACGACGAGCTACCACGAGCTTGACAACATGGTGACCAAATTTCCACACCATGCGAGCAACTTAAGGCCTATATAACAAATTACTAACATGAGGAGACTGGTATGATGAATAAAGTAAAAACCATAAAACCTGCCTGACAAAGTTCAAGTGTCTCGGTTGAACCCAAGCTTCACCATCCCACAGAAATGTTGCATGATGAGCTCATAAATGAGCATAACTAGCTTGTCAAAATGTTCGCTCCCTGTGACCAATCTGCTATGGAAGGAGCTCGCCATATCCAAGCAGACAGAATGAATGATCTTGGTGATGATCACAGAGTGTGAAATTTGCCGAACCTTAGTTGCAAGCATTTAATTTGAGGAGGCTGCACAGGTGATCCCCAATACTTGGAGCGTGGAGGTGCCACGCGCATGCCATGCGAGGCAGAGTGTAGGGCTAGGTTCTACATCGATCACGACGACTCCGGGTGAGCCCGATCGTCCCACGAGTTATCCATATTATCAGCTTTCATTGTTGGAAAAATCTAAATTTTTATTTAGAATCAAGAGAATAAAGCTGCACGTGATCCTATCATCCAATTGTTTTCCCATTCTATTTTATTCAGAATTTGAACGAATCCGTCGAAAAAGTCGGAACATTGTTTGCACCTTTGACAATTGGGAGGTCCAATCGAAGACCATTTGTTAATGATTTCTTATATAACCCGATACCCCAACCTTTGATTCATTGAACTTCTCTCATAAATCTTATTGGTCAACGAAAACCTACATAAAAATACTATATTATTTTGTAATAAATTAAATCAGTCGTGGCGTGGCTCGCTTTACTTACACATTATTATTATCCAGCCGCCCCCAGGATAACGCATCAAAATAGGTTTTGATTTAATAAAATTTAAATATATAGTTTTTTATTATATTTTTATAAAAAAATAGTATTTATTCATGTTATTATGGGTGGCCAACAAAAATATCTTATTAATATCCATTTTTAAGGTCACGGCCAAGTCAGACACCAAATTGGTGTATGAGACCCCCTTGTTTGTGGGACAAGGGACCCACCTCCGCGTAGCGATTTGACTGCTAGGTCTACGAAGGCATACATACTCTACCCCCTCTGGTTTTGAACGTGTGACCTCTTAGGAGGAAACACATGCTCTTAACCATTAGGCCCACTCAAGCTGTATATTGCAAAATATATGGTAAATTGTGTTTTTATCATTAATATAATATATTTCATTATGTCATAACAATAGTTTATTATATTAAAAAAAATTAATCGAATATTTTAATTTTAATTTTAATAAATAAAAAATTTATTATCTATATATATAAATATTTTCTTTGGTTAAAATCTAAATTCAAATTTTAATTAAAATAAAATAATGCAATTTTCCAAATAAAATAATAATAACGTATTTCTTTCTCAAATAATAAATTAAAATTTTGAAGATAAAGTTTACGTATTTTTATAGAATAATAATTATATTAAAAGAAATTATTGAATATTTAGTTCAAATTTTAAGAAATAAAATATATAATTCTTGACTTGGATAGACAATTTTGATTTTGACGACTAACATAATTTCAATGTAAATGCAAGCATAACATGTTATAGTTTTTTAAAGTTGTATTTGCATAAGCATTGAAATTAGAACCTTGCTCTTTAATTACATAGATGAGGACTTTACCAATGAGTAAAATTCAAATTGATGGAAATCTAAACCTCAACACTAATTTGAATTTAGTATTTTTACTATAATTTACCTATATTTAAACTAAGCTTAAAGCTTGTTTGAACTCTATACCTTTATATTTAGTGTTCAATCTAAAATGTTTACAAAAATTATGTAAATGTATATACTTTTTTTATTTATCTATATATATTAATTTTTTTGGGATCAATTCAACTTTTTAATGTTCTAAGAGAAAATATATGTTTTTAATTATTAGAGAAAATCATATCAAAATTTCTTGTTAAATAATAATTTTTAATAAAAAAATTCCCCCACATAAGTTGCAATAGGGCCCTCAATTTCGCCCTAATATCATGGTTGTAAATAAACTAAGACACCACAACAAGCCACTTTGCAAGTTGTAGGCTTGTGGGTCACCTTAGCAGCTCACTCAAATATGAAACTCAGCTTTTAGCATCAAGTAGAGTACCATGTCACACAAGTCGGTTTTATGGTGGATGGTGAACAAATCAAATGGATGTACAAGTGTGATGGATCACACTCATAACTAGAACACTGCACATCAATCTCTTGGGAAGTGGTGATCATGGGAATCGTTCACACCATGATCGATGGCATGCTACACAATCATAGCAACATTTCAAAGTAGTGAGTAGCATTCTAATATATTGACTAGTGCACTCAAACTACTCACTACGTGAATTGGAACTATTGAGGTGATCAAGGCACCCTTGAAACAATATTAGGAACATGCAAAACTACCAGGGAGTTGTTTCCCCTCTCATTGGAAATTTCCATTATGTGCACTTCATTACTCTTGTTTTCGACATGGTAATAGGCTCCTTGGAATTTTGGGTAAGGCTACTCCCAATCCAATTTTTCTTCCTTTGCATCGACTTGCATTTGGTTGGGCTCCTCTATGGTTTCTCTGGTATGTGGATTTGTATATCCTTACTAAATACTTCGATTTGGATTGACCTCCTCACCATCCTTTACTCTGTAACTCTCCCCTCATAGCCCACTCCTAGCACTTTCAGTTTTCTTGATCCGGATTTAGACAAGAATGCAATAAAGTACAGAAATAACCATAAACATAGACATGAAGCGGAAATAATACTTCATTTCATTAATGTAAATACTGAAATATGCTTATAGAAATGGAAATAAACCAACTAGGACGATGGTAGATTATCTCTGAGAAGAGATGTGGCGGCTACATGCCTTTGAACTATGTTACAATGAGGCTCAAAGGCCTATTTGTTGTTGAAAAACAATGGAAAACCCTAAACATCCAAAAACATAACCCTAGGAGATGAAGCGCCAAACTCTAGGCCCTGTTTGGGTAAATTGGTACATCAACTTCCCAGGGTGGTAACTTTGGCATACGATCTCTGTTTGACGTGCACATTCACTCTTTAGAAAGATCTATCCAAGGACTATAACCTTCAGAAGAGAAACATTAGTCTATGACCCATGTTGCTCCTGGTTTTCCCAAACAAAAATTTTAGGGCCTCAAAACGACTCTGGAAGTTCAAAACCTGGAAAACTGCTAAAAATATTAAATTGTGCTACAAACAAGAAAACTAAAAAACTAAAAGAGATAGTTGAGGGGGTCCAAGTGGGATAGGTGGGCAGCTAGTAACATCCACCTCAATCATTCCTCCTCCCCCAGGAAGCAATGGTCCCCATTGCATTGAGTTCCTCCATCTGCTGAACTTGGTCCTTGGTGAGTTTTTCTGCAATCTATATTATGTCCAGTAATGGTGGGAAGCATGGTCGATGATGGTCCACATTGAACACTCGATGCAAGTGAAGGAATGGGGGAATTCTGTGCTCCAAAGAATTATTTCCCATAACCTTGGTAATGGTGTAAGGACCATGTCGGAATGGTTAGAGCTTCTAATGGGATCTTGTAAGGTGTTCTTTCTGTAGATGAAACCAGAATTTTTTGCCCACTTGAAGCTTATGTGGTACCCCTGTGGGTGAGGAGAAATTGTTACTATGTTCTTTCATGACTGTATCCCTCTATTATTGCTGTTGTGTGGAGGAACCCTTTGCGGGGGTCATGGATGTGGCGACGATCTTCCCCTCACTTTGGGAGCGAACCAGACAAAAAATGAATTTCCTAGTCTAGGAGATGAGCTTGCTGCCTTTCTTAGCAGTGATCAAAGAGGTGGTGGTAGGTGGGGCTATCTCCGTTATCCTGTATAATGAATTATACAAAGAAATAATGACAGTGTGAGGCCTTGACTCATACACAGTGTGTCACCTCCACAAGTATGGTTGGCCTAATAATACATCACAAATATCAAGAGGTGCAACATCACACAATACCTCGTTTGTGAAGAGTTTGATGCTGTAGGGAAGGTGGCACTGTTGGCAAACTCGGAGATCTTGTCCTTGGTGAAGCCACACGATACTGTACGACTGTGAGTTTGGTGTAGTCAGTAGGCAAAACTGCTTCATGACATCTGCTGAAATGAGGTTCTTTTGGCTGCCACTGTCGACAATGAATTGTAGCGGTGAACCCTTCACCCACATTTGTGAGTGGAAAATATGCTCCCCCTCCTCTGGATCTTCGGGCTCATTCTTCTTGATCTTAGCGGTGGGCTCCGCATCAATGATCTACTTCCCTTATCGAGTTCTGACTTAGAGTCGGAACATGCATCTGATTTTGAAGCCTTCAACTCGGCCACCAGTGATTGCTTGGTCCGACACTCACTTGTGTTGTGGGTGGGGCTCTTGTGGAACTCACATCACTTTCCTGTGTCCTTCTTCGACTTCGCGGTGTTGTTCTTTTCTTGTGGCTTCGATGGGTTGGCTTGGGTCACCTCGCCTTGGCTTTGTCCTTTGGTCTTTAGATTCACAGCTCCAAAGTCTTCCTTCTTCTGTTTAAACTTCTGCTCAATCTTGACAACGTATCAGTATGCCGTGCTGAGTGAGGAGATGTTCAAGAACTCCATTTCTTCCTGGATGTACCTGTGTAGGTAGCCATGGTATTTTAGTACAAAATGTAACTCAGAATCCTTTATACCCAATGGTGTGTAAAGGGTATGAAAAATGTTTGTGAAATCTGGCACATCTTGGTCGCTTCCATGCCACAACGTGGTCCACTTTATGTATTTGTCCTCGTAGCTTTTGACAGGGTAGTACTGCTCCTTGATGGCATCCCAGAATGAATTCCAAGTGGGTGCAGCTGAAAATAGTGAGCCCATACTTTCATCCTTCTACTCGCAATAGGTTTCCCACTAGTCCTTGATGAGGGGGGCTGCTTTGAGAAGAGCGAAAATAATCTTTTCCTGACTGGAAAAATCATAAACAGAAAAATAACCCTCTAACAAATTTAACCATTTATCTACAACATCTACGTATATCTGACCCTCGAAGATGGGGATTTCAAAATTAAATTGTACCTTAAAGAGTGTGGCATTTCCAGAGTAGCTGTTGGAAGCTGATGCATCGCCTCTGGGTAGCTGTTGAAGGATCTAGGAAAAGTTGTTCATCATCACATTCCTTTGTCACTCGAGGGCTTCTTCAAGCAAGATTTTGGTAGGATCTCTTGCCCCCTCATCTTTCTTTTCATCCACCATGGGAGGCCGTCAGGATTTGCGAGGCTGATCTTGCGAAGGTTCAACCAGATCGAGACCTAGCTCCTTATATCTTGCACTCATTGGGGATATGCAAAGAAAGACAGAGAAGGAGAAGACTGCTCTGATACCACTGATCCAGATTTAGACACGAATGAAATAAAGTACAGAAATAACCATAAACACAGAGATGTAGTAGAAATAATACTTCATTTCATTAATGTAAAATAGTGAATATGCTTACAAACAAAAATGGAAATAAACCAGCTAGGGCGATGGTAGCTTATCTCTGAGAAGGGATGTGGCGGCTACATGCCTCTGAACTATGTTACAATGAGGCTCGAAGGCCTATTTATTGTTGAGAAACAATGAAAAACCCTAAACATTCAAAAACCTAACCCTAGGAGATGAAGCACCAAACTGTGGGCCCCGTTTGGGTAAATTGGTACATCAACTTCCCAGGGTCGTAACTTTGGCATACGATCTCTATTTGACATGCACAATAGCTCTTTAGAAAGATCTATCCGAGGACTATAACTTTGGGAAGATCAACATCGATAAATGACCCATGTTTCTCCATGTTTTCCCAAGAAACGTCATTTAGGGCCTCAAAATGGCTCAGAAGTTCGAGACTCGAAAAACTGCTAAAAATAGTAAATTGTGCTACAAATAAGGAAACTAAAAAGCTGAAAGAGAAAATTGTGGGGGTCCAAGTGGGATAGGTGGGTGGCCACCAACATCCACCTAGATCATTCCCTCCCCAAACCATCACCATAATTCTCAATAGTCTCTACTCTACCTCCTTATGTGTTAGCCTCCCTCATGTCCTTCATTTTTTCTTGTTTGTCTGGACTTGCTATACCCCTCACATGATATCTCTCCCATCCTAAATCACTCTCTTCATCGTCAATCCCAATCCTCAAGATTTCCATTTATCATTATGCATTGTGAAATATCTATGATTTCTTGTTGAGGAAGGGGCAAGGATCATCCCTCTGTCTCTTCTTTGACAACCAACTATACGACATTGACCTTTCAAGTGCGAGCTCAAGTGAAAATGAGGAATGTATGGATCATTACAAGTAGTACCTCCATGACCTATTTTGTTAAGAAATTACAAGATTATAAGTTGTTGTGTAGCTGGAATGACAATGGAACGACACTGCACTCCTAACCACCATGTTCAAGTTGAGACCAGGGATTGGATTCCTAATATAGGTACTACCACCTGCTTGAGGTTCTCAGTCCACATGTATGAAATCAAAGTCTATTGGTAAAGAAAAGTCCTTTTGGGGTGCATCCTCATAGAAAACAATAGTGCTCAACAACAAAATGCTTACAATATGGTAGAACACGAGGAGAAATTAGACGAAATGGATCATAAAATAAACATCCTCCTCAAAAGGTGCATGCACATTCCATTCCCTGGGAATGAGGTTATTCCCCAACATACCTCCATGCCAGACAACTTAGGATAATGACTTCTATGCTTTCTCATTTTTTTTATTTTCAATTCCTGTAATGTTTTCTATTTAGACAGACAATGGTATGTTAGAAATAAGTTCAATCCATCTATGTACTGTCTTTTTGTTTAACAAGTATTATAGATAGGTATATGTAACCTAAATACTTTGATGTTAAACTTCTAATACGGTTTTCTATTGGACAAACTAGTCACAAAAAAAACATTGATCATATAAACTTTTGCAATAATAATATGAAATCCCTTAATTAAAATAATAATAATAAATAAATATTTAATAAAAAAACTAATAGTAATTACCAAATTATTCTATAATTAAAATATTACAAAATATAATAAAATATATAGCTTTCTAAAAAATCAACAAATGCATAAATATAATTTTTTTCAAAAAGTTATATGTAGTTAATGTCATAGTCAAATTATTCAACCATAAAGATACATCTCTTTTAAATTTTTGTTAAAATATTTATTATACTCCACCCCAAAATAATTCTCCCTTTTTCCAAGTCTAATCAACCAAATAATGGAAGAAAAAATACTATTAAAAGTTTATGTCAAAAAATTATTTTTCAATAACAAAATATTAATACTTACCAATCATTTTATCATTAAATTATTATAAAAATAATAATACGATGTGAAAAATTGTTCATAATTACCAATCCTTTTATCATTAAACTATTATAGAAATGATATTACGATATGCAAAATTGTAAAATAAAAAATAATTTCCCAATTATATGAATACACTTCTCTTAAACATTTGTTATTATACAAACTTTATACTGAAATTGTCCCGCATGTGATTTTAAAATTTTGCTATATTATTTTAAAATTTTGATATATTATTAGACATTGTAAACACCAAGTACATTTTATTTCGATTTATGTAATGCAATTAATCAAATCCTCTTAATATATCTCACATCATACACAAGGGTATTAATTTCAATTTTAATCCTTCTCCTATAGACATCATGGCTCATATCATCATTTATCAATCTCTGTTTGATTGTGACATGTCCTAATTTTTCTCTATATATTTATATTGTCTCGGTTCATCCTTTCCAATTTTTATTTGCACTATAACCTCCTCTTAATTTACAAAGTATTATTATACTTAATTTTCCTTATGATAAATTTATAGCGTGATCTCTTATAGATAATAGTCCCAGCGATCATAATTTTAGTCCTAAAAATTACTCAGATTTTGAGCAAGTAATAAGGCCAAAAAGTAATATTAATGATAATTAATAATATGATAGTAG
>APFE030133167.1:101041-130130 GCA_000404065.3 Pinus taeda
CTAAAAATTTAGATAAATAATTCTCATTAATATTAATATTAATATAATGGTACATATTAATATTATTAATAATATATTGGTTAAATATGATTTTTAGGGTAAATATATATTATTAAGGAATATATATTAATAAGACTTTAGAATATTAATAAATAGATAAATAATAAATATAAAATAAAATAGGAATTTAATTAAGTTCTAGAATTAAAAATAATAGGTATATAATAGGGATATTTACCATTATATTCTAAATATTTAAATAAATAATATTTATTAATAATATTAATATTATATAAGGGTAAATAAATATATATAATGGTAAATAAATATATTAATAATATTAATATTAGTAATAATAAGATTAACATTAATAAATAATATAAATGATATTATATACCATTATAATAATAATAAATAAATAAATAAATTTAGGTCCATCCCCGTGGGGCCTGGTTAAACCTAGCCGTTAGAGGTCCTGTTAACCGTTACTCAGCCAATTTAGTTGTTGGAATGGCCTGCTGTCCCTATTTAACTCATCGCTCGGATTGGATCTTCAACTTGTCCTGACGATGAATCACACTGGTTGGTTCGAAACGCGTCAACAAATGATTTCTTATGTGATTTTGCCGAAATTATTCTCATAACCAAAATGCCGATTTTATCGAAATTATTCTCATAACCAAAATACCTTATTTAATCTCGATATATACATGAACATTGCATAACTAAACTCAATTGTTTCTTCATCTGCATTAATACCATCCTACGACCTCGACAAATTTCATTCAACTTCCATACTTTTACCTCCGTTCCCTATACATCTGTTTTCCTATTTTTCCTTTTCAATAGCCACTTTCTCAACAATATTTATTCCCTTTCCAATGGCTATATTGTTGATAAAAACTTTGTCAATGATTCCTCTATCAACAACAACTACTATATTGTCCGTATATGTTTTTTTAATGATTTCTTTATTTGTATTAATCTTATTGATAAGCTATTTTCCAATCAATTTAGATGACACTTACATTTCTTATAGTTATTTTATTGGCAAACACATTGTCCACCTAGATGCAAGTTTTCCTTTTATTGAATCTGTTGTTTTAAACTTTTGTCATTAGTAATTGTATGGTCTATAGAATGGCTTCTCCTCAAAACATTGGTGTCAATGAAAGTAGCTTGTTTGTAAATTGTTGTCGCACATGTGTCAACCACTTCACTAGTTTATTTCCTTCTTTTCGTATCGTTACGTTATTCATCATACGATTCATAAAATAAATTTTTTATCATGCATGATTTTGAATTCACTAGGGATTCTGATTCATCATTGTTCTTTCCACCTAATCCTTCAGAAATCACCTTTGAAGGAAAAAGGTTTCCTATATTACCATTTTTTTATAATTTTATAGTACTCGCTAGACGAAAAGTAGTTTTTTATCATGCATGATTGTGAATTCATTAGGGATTCTCATTCATCATTTTTCTTTCAACCTATTCCTTGAGAAATCACCTTTGAAGGGAAAAAGATTTCATATATTACCCAATTTTATAAAATCACCTTTGAAGGGAAAAAGGTTTCTTATATTACCAGATTTTATAATTTTATAGTATGTTTCCACTTTTTAAATATATTCCACTATAGACAATCCATGCATATTGAAATAATGATACATGTTTTGAAAATTTGAACGAAATTTAATGGCATTTACTTTATTACTTATTTTTTCAATTTTGAGGATAAATTTTAGGTTGGGCGATTGTTATTGAGATCATTATTGGGTGTTGGAATTTATGTACGTCACTTTCTCTGTGTATGTTCACATGTAGGATTTTGTTCTACATATTTAGCTTTTTCCATTTCTAACATCCATCATCCCCAACTAAGCAATGCTACCACAACAACACTGCTTAAATCTATGTAAATTTATTGCAGAAGTAGGAGTTCCTCTAACCTTGCCATAACTTATCATGTGCTTAGAAGTTAGGTTAGCATACATGCAATGCTAAATTCCATCAATGCAGTAATTAGCACATATAAATTATAAACACACATATATGTACAATGGAAATACAAACGAATTAAATTAACATAAACCATAAAACTAGGGTTCCACCATATATAGATATTCAATATAGAACATAAATATAAATCCATGCACATTAAGCATAAATACTTAGCTTGTAGAAGAAATCGAACTAGCTATGGGCCCTCCATGTTCCACCTAGTTGTGGACCACGTGGTTCATGAATATCAACTGCGGGTGACCCTCGAGTTGATACTACTACTCCACCTACAATTTCTTAAAAATAAAACATTGATATAGACACTAGCGAAGGCACCAACCCCAATAGTGTTAATGTCTACCGAAAATCTCATGTTTCCTTTGACCTACACCCAAGTGGTGTAGCCTAAGTCCCTCACTGGTTCCCACCTCCCAAGGCGCCTTATACTTGGCCAAAACGTTCTCAGCCTACGGCTCTAGGAGCTCTCCTACTCTCTTGGTGTCTATGTACCCTACCAAAAAAGTCAAATAATCCTTAATCAGTTTTAGAGTCCAATCATATGACTCATTGACTTTAACAAAACCAAGTTACACTAGAACTCCATCACAACCAGGCCATATCCAGAGCCAACGAGTCTCACCAAATTAGGATGGATACAATTTAGCGTGATTAACTAAATTACCATATCTCATTCAATTTCAAAGACCAACCTTAGGACTCATTGACTAAAATCAACCATCCAACCATAATTGGTAGAATGACTCCATAACTCCCCTCCACTTAGGAAAAAAATACACTTATTATAAATGCGTGGCTTTATCTCACCATGTGGCACCCTCCAAATCCCTGTGGGGCTTGGGTGCCTTTTCACCAAATCACCACAGAACTGTTGCATTTTCCATGGTGTTGTACTCCCCATACTCTTTACCATGGAGTGGGCACTGTAGACAAATTATTTTATTGATATCATATATGTACAATAATTTACATCATTTTTATAATCTTGGCCATACAACCACTTAGCCAAAACTGATATATATGAGTGTGTGTGTGTGTGTGTTGAAAAATCTATAAACATGTACGCATAGGAATGCCAACCCACAAAATAACTCTAGCTCACCAGCGTAATAGTCACATACATCGAACTCATCAACCTAATATCACATGTATACATATTTACATCATCATAACTAGGTTGGGATATTACATTCCTCCCCTCTTATTTAGTCACTTCCCTCATTGCAACATATATGCATGTATATAGAACATATCAATACAAATGTGATGACACTTCTTGCTCCCATGTAGCCTCGTTAGGATTAAGCAAGGTCCATGCTAACTTTACCATGACGACAACTTGATCCTGGAGCACTTTGACCATCTTGTCAAAATTCTGTATTGGTTGGACAGAAATGTCATTCTATTTTCACATGGATCATATGTCAATCAATTACATGATTAGTATCAATACCATACCTTTTGAGAAATGATACATGAAATAAATCATGAATATGCATAGATGCAGATAATGCAAGCTTATATGCAAAATAAATGATCCTCTAAAGGATCTCAAATAGTTCATATTAACATGCTGCTAGTTTAGCACAATTCCCTAGTTTAACTAAACTCTTCCAAGCTTCAACTTTTAATAGCACATGATTTGCAACTTTATATTCCTGATGAATGCTATGTTTATCTGGATAAGTTTTTTTCCTATCCTGGGTAGATTCCACACCAACTGCTCTTCCATAACCCTAAGCAATTCAGGACCAATCATAATCCTATCCATTGGATTACTCCAACTCACACAAGTATTACACCTGTTGTCATACAAGGTTTCAAATAGACTCATTTTCAATTATACTTTATACCCATTGTTATATGAAAATTTTACCAGATGTAGGTAGTTTTTCTATCTTGATGGCTTGTCCATCCAATACATACACTACACATCCTCAATTACTTTGATTAACATGCTATGTTTTCCCATCTGACTCTAGGTTGTATGCCGTGCTAATATTTAGATTGGTACCCAACATTTTAAATAATCCCATCTAGGAATTGGACATGAACTTCTGATCTCTATTTTAAATAATTCCCTTAAGCACCCTATAAAGCTTGAAAATTTCCCACATGTAAATATCAACTATATTAACTTATTTTTATATTGACTTTATTGGGATAAAATGGGCATCTTTGGCAACTTTATCCACCACCACTATTATAGAATAATGCTAGTTTGATATTTTATGCAAACTGTTAATGAAATCAGCTAAAACTACATCCCATTTCCACTTAGGAATGGGAATTAGTTGTAACAAAGTAGTCGGGTGCTTGTGCTCAACCTTAACCCTCTGACATTCTGAGTATCTGCCTATATAATTAATCACTTCTCCTTTTAATAATGGCCAAAATAACTTCTTTTTAATTGTTGTAAGAGTTTTCCGGTAACTTGGGTGACCTGTATATGCTTCCTTATGCATTTCCTTTAAATTTAGTTATTTCACTACTGGTACTATACAAAATAATTTCCTCTCTTCCCAATTCATCATCTGTGTACTTTGTTGTAAATTACCTCTAATTTCAATATACCGTTTATCTAAATTTCCAACTTCTAGAATATTATTTAGTAAATTAGTCCTACAACTACTTACTAGAAGGGCTGAATACGCAACTAATTGAGAAGGTGTCGTTGAGCTTTCCGAAAGAGATGTTGAGGATACCTAAGGAAAATTTCGTACAAAACTTAATATATAAACGAATACATATATCCATGCTCTATAAATGCTTATGGCGAGGTATATTTGGATCTGGCATATGGAGTAGGGTGATTAGACACAAATATTTAAAGGATCAGGAATTTATTTTCTGGTAACGAAAGGATAGCATTGGCATCCCACATGGTTTGGCTAGATGGCATAGCTTTCGAAAGGTTGCTAATTTTTTTTACAATTTCTGGTATGGACTATGGGATCGGGTCACTCAATTATCATTGGGGTGGATCATGTTCTGGGAGCTGGCAAGGGTTGTTGTATATCTGAGGTACTCATCAGGTTTTTTTATGGGAAAGGCATATACTTCTGGAATCAATTAATTTCTACATGGCGGGATGGTTCCCATATTTGGAAAATTACACAAGAGATGGGGTTGGTTGGACATTTGGCGATGGAATGAAACAAAATATGTGTTGTCTTGAAAGCTTTGGGCATATGTCTGGAGGCACAAAGCGACAGTTTGGTATGGTCGGGGAGAATGAAAGTGGGAAATATTATGGTTGTTGATATAGATATTTCTCTTTGTAGAAGGGGAGCCCGGTGTGTGGAAAATCCAATATTATATGCCTTCTGGATGGCTAAAATTCCTATCAAAATCATTCTATTCTCTTGGTTAGTATATCACAACAAAAATATCACTTGGGAGAACTTGCAGAAGCTTAATTGGCATGGACCTAGCATATGTGCAATCTGCAAAAAGGAGGGGGAAAGAAATTGTAATTTGTTCCTCAAACGTCAACATATGATCTAGGTATGGGATAAATTGTCACTACACTTTGGTTTTCCTTACAATCAATTTCATGATATTGTAGATTGTATGGAGTGGTGGAGTAGACAAAAGCACTCATGGAGGATTATTCTCCCCCCCCCCCTTCTCCCATTTCTCAGGGCTATATGGAAATGGAGGGATAACCATATATTTGAGAATTCTGCTGAGGATTTCATTCTAGTATATGAGAATACCTTAACATTGTACTCAATGTTTCTTGTTCATGAGAACAAGTACAAATAACAACAACAGAGGAGGAAAAACCCATAGACGATGTTCTTGATTGGTTTCTTCAATGGAGCGGCTCAAAAGAATGTTTATGTTTGTGGCTTCTGGATAGGCATGTCCAATGATTTACAATACAGAATCCACTATAATTTTGGAATGGCCACGAATAATAAGGCGAAAGCTATGGGATTATGGGGCATTTTATGGTTCACATCATTTCTCAATATCCCCAATATTCATATATATGGGGATTCAAAGATTATCATGGATCATGTTAATGGGAATGCACATATCAAACAATCATCACTACTTGGATGGCTATGGAGAAGTGAAAATCTTTGGACACAACTTGGGAACCCTCCTATCATACACATAGGTAGAGAATGATTGTGGATGATCTCTCAAAGAAAGGGCTTCAAGGAATAGTGGGAGAAATGTGCATGGATATAATAATGGAGGGGAATGTACTGAGCGCTGTGGAGTTCCCATTCCCTCGCTAATTGTACATTTATTTTCTGATCCATTTTTGCATAATTTTGTCTCATAATTTTGTATGTAACATGTAGGCAAAAAAGAAACCTGCTGCGAAATTGTTCTCTCAATGTTTCACAAAGTAATAGGGATGAGCTTGTTTCATTTTAAGGTCAATATGATGGATGTATTTGTCTAGTTTCTATCTCCTATATATGCTACTAGATGTAAGCAGATCTTTTATGTTTATATACTCTCTATATGTATATCTGTTTATCTGGTCACTTTGGTGGGGTTTGCATGATCACAAAAACCAGATGATTTTCTATGAAGATTCAGATACATGAAGTTGATATAATGTACATGATCTTTTTGATAATACAAATATAGTTTTTTCAGTACTGAAGTATATCCATAATCTATAAAGGAAGACGCTACAACAAAAAATTATTATACCTCTTTGTAGGGATTGAAAAAATTATTATTGAATAATGAACATATATTTTTATGTGATCTAGATATCTGAAAAGAAAAGAATTAGAAATTATCTAGTTGTATACTAACATAATCACATTAATAAATGTAGTTGATATAAGCTATAGGCATATAAGTACATTTTTCACGAACAAATATAAACTCAAATTCTAAAATTGCTATACAACCAAAACTCTAACCCTAATAACTAATAGTTAAACCCTAATCTTTCAATTTTTCAATTTTTTTTGTGAACTTCCAATTAAGCACATATTTATAGCCTCTTGTGATATCTATATAACTAAAATGAAAATTTACATGAAAATTACCACCACATTAATAAACTTAGAAGACAAGTTTCTCCATAAAATCGGGAACTCCTCCATGTTTAAAACGCCTTGCGCACTTAAAAAATCTGCACTAAACCAATCCCAATATAGTAAACTAAATTTATCCGTACTCAATTTCTTTGCTGCCTTCTTGCCAAGTTTAACTGCCTTTAAATTCTGAGATGAATCCTTGAAACCCTCGCCTCTTTGCTGCCTTCTTGCCAAGTTTAATTGCCTTTAAATTCTGAGATGAATCCTTGAAACCCTCGCCTGGGGTGACTTCACCAAGAGGCCTTGATCTGGATCTGGAGCGTGATAACATGCTATGCTTCTTGTTTGGTTTATCTACATCCATGGCATCAGCATTCTCTTCCATGCCACTTGACCTTTCTTGCTTACGACCTTGCCAAGACACAAATCTGCTCCGAGCTCTCTCTATTGCTGCCGAAGGATCCCACAACAACAACTACTCCTCGTCCTCCTGATCGTCTACCTCTGGTCTCTTCACCTGCAACAACTCTTTCATGGCCACTATAGGTTGCAACTTCCTCGCCTTCATCTATGTGCCTTTGTAGAACTTTGTTTTGGCTGCATTTAGATTAGATTTGTGAACAAACTATGTATCAGCCCTTTCTATGTCTACCATCCAGGGTAAATAACCCTTGGCAACAAAAGCATTTTTCTGAAGCCAATACACAACCTTTGGCTTTGATACCAATTGATAAGAAATTTATTGCATAACATAAATAATTAATGAGAGAAACAAATATAAAAATAACCAGCAATAACCATAAACACATGAACACACATGTTTATCTGGGAAAACCCCAAATCTGAGGAAAAACCCAATCATAATGAAATTTCATTATCCTTGGCCAAAACCCTGGCCAATCCAGTAAGTGAGCCTTCACCCCTAACCTCCAAGGCCTTGCATTACAATGAAATCCTTCCAGCCTTTTATAGGCTCCATTACATATAATACCATGGGAAAAATACCATGGGTGCACAATACTATGTGCCCCAAAACCATCACTGTTTAACCTCTTTTGACTCTATCCGGAGTCAAACTTACCTAACAACCAGGTAATAAAATCTATTTTTGCATAGCTGAGAACATAAATTTATTGAATTAAACGACCTACAAAGAAAATAAATAAAATCTAGCTGCAAACAAAGTAAATAAAATCTATTTTTGCATAGCTGAGAACATAATAAATATTTATTAAATTTATCTTTGTAAAAAGTGACCACGACAAGCTATTGACGAGATTAAGAGAAATTTCTCCATGAAATTGGGAACTCTTTCATATTTCAAACGCTTTTCGCACCAAACATGTGCCAACTCTATCAGTCCTCAATTGGAATTAAAAATAGCTTAGAGAAAAAAAACACTATAAAATCATATGGAAAGGATGACCATAATTACAAAAGTAATGGCGACAAACAATGAAAGCTGAGCAAAATACTTACTTTTCATTATTAAGTTTTTTTTTAATTATAGTTTAGAAACAATAATAGAAGGAAATGAATTAAATATTTAAATAATTAATAGTATAATTTATTAATAATATAGTTGAAAAGTCCAATAAATTTCTATTATATTAATCTATAATATTATGATAATATAAAACATAACAATCATAATAGATACTTATATACTATTATATTAAATGCTAATAATTATTATATTATTACCATTATATTAAATAATTATAATTAAAAATAATTATAGTAAAGAAGATGTAGTATCTCTCTGTTTTAACTAGCTCAAAGAAGAAAATTAATACGGTGAAGATTATAACGAACTCTCATGAGCTCCATAGTGAAATTAGTCATTGGGCAGTTTCTAAAACACAATAGATGGAGAGGATTTGCCATCTCTGTGAGAATAGGAACATCGAAGATGAAAACCACTTCCTCTTAGAGTGTGGTGCATACAACCACATTAGATCTCAGTTTCATAATCTCTGTCACAAAACTGATCTTCCTAGCCTTTTACGATCTCAAAATTATAGTGAGCTCGAGAGGTTTCTCTCCAAGCTTTTTGAGCATAGGAATAAAATCTTAAACCAAACTAAATAATTTGTTTCTTTAGGTCCGATAGACCAAAGATTGGTCTCCGTGAATGTTAACCACCACCATCATCACCACCACCACGAAGATCATCATCATCATCATCATTTACAACTTATAGTTTACATTTTTCCACTTTGAAATATTTTAATATCAAAATAGATGGAATTTATTTTCACCATAATAAAGATGTAAAAAACATACTTTATTATATATTTATTTATATATAAAAGAAAATTATAAATATAATAAAAATTTATTAAAATTGAAATAATCTCAAATTCCTTAAAGTAATTTCAAATTTTCATTATTATCAGAATTTTATCATTATAAAATCTTATCTTCATCCTCTAAATAATGTTTAGATTTTAAAAAATCGAAATTCCTGGCCTATCGCCTAAGTAGAAAGCTTATCCGACGAGGTACTTGAAAAAATGGACCACGATGGCCCCGTTGAGCCCGATCATCCCCTGGTTATCCATATTATCAACCTGGCAAGACTTTATAGGTTGACCAAATTTAAACTATATTTAGAATAAAGAGAATGAAGCTGCGCGTGATCCTGTCATCCAATCGTTTTCCCATTCTATATTTTATTCAGAATTTGGACGAATTCGTCGACGAAGAAGTCGGGAAATTGTTTGTACTTTGCAAATTGCGAGGTCCACGAACATTTGTTAAAGATATCTTTATAACCGGATAACCTAACCTTTGACTTATTAAACTAAAATTTAATTCACGTTGCTTGTGCCTTTGGTTTTCCGTATTTATGTTTGAAGTTGAACTCTACACACATATATATATATAAACAACAGACTTAGCAAGTGTCGAAAGGATCTGTTTTCTTAAAGCGAAAATGTTTATATTTTTATAAATTTGATGCTCCGTAGACTCATGGTCGATAAATATATTATTTAAATTATTTTTTAAGTATAAATATAATTTATTTGAAAATTTTATTGGTGAGTATGTAGATTATATAGTTTGAACTTTGTAATTTAATAATTTTGTTAAGTTTAAACAAAATTCAGCAAAATATATATATGAAAAAGGTCAAAATGTAAAATAGAAAAACAACTTGAAATATTTTAATCATAACATCTTACTTTTAAACCATATATAATATAATAAGATAGTTGAGATTGAAAATATTAAATTAATTAAACATTAAAACATTGAAATATTTATTTATATTGAATTTAATTATTATTGATATTTTTAAATGCTATATATTAATTTTTATATTAAAAATTCAATGAATGGCATATTTTTTCTTTTACTCTTTTTATTCTAAACTAATTGAGTTTTTCTAATTTTAATTACTTCTTTGTTTTAAATATTAAAATAATTTATTACTATAAATATTCAATCAATCTTATATAATTTTATATTAAATATTTTTAAGAAGTGTAAGAACTAAGGATCTTCTTCATACTAAAAGTGAAAATATAAATTGTTTTTCTTATATTAGCTTACTTCAAAATTAATATAAAATCAAGTTTTTTTATAAAGTTATTGACAATTTTTCTTTATGGTGGAGAGAGAGTGAAATATTCTCCATATTATATTGGGTTATAACACTTTTATCTAGAACTATTTAAATATGCATCTTCATCTTCAAGTGAAATTGTTTTTTAATTTAGAAATATTTTATTATAATATGAAAATGGTACATGTCAACTCTACGTTGAGCACAGACAAAATTACACATCACTCTCATAAGGAGCTGTAAAATACACCTCACAAACAAATGACTAAAGTAGAAAAATAATTAATATAAATTAAATTTTTAAAATAGAGAAATAATTAATATAAAATTAAGTTATTTTATAAGATTATTGAATTTTTGTCTTTATGGTAGAAAGTAAGAATGAATATATCCCTTCATACTATATTGAATTATAATATTTTATTTAAAACTACTTTTTATTTATTTATTTATTATATATAATATATATATATATATATATGCCAATTTTATGTTTAGCAACATAAAGCTCTTATACTGAGTTTTAAAATATATTTTTCGAAAAATGACAAAGCACAAATAAAATTACACATGACTTTTATACTGAGCTGAAAATGCACTTCTCAAACAATGACTAAAATAATAAAAACGATTTTTTTAATTTTATTTGAAATTTCATGAAATAGATGATTGAGATTCTCAAATCTAAACTTAATGCACAAAAGTCAATACGGTTGCCTCCTGAATTGACAAATTGCTACTTCGATGTTAAAAAACCAGTAACTTTTGTTGTAAGCTTGTGTTTATTGAGTATACTCGAGAGTGGATCAAATTCCTGAGGGATGTTTTGCCTAAACTTTATGTTAAAATAAACAAAAGGATGTTTGCCTAAACTTTGTGTTAAAATAAACAAAAGGGTCCAACTCCTTCACCGGCAAGTAGGGCAGCGATTCCATCTTTGCAAGAGTGAATATGGATATGGATATGGTATTATTTTGTAGTCAATTAAATGAGTCCTGTCTTGGCCTGCTTTATTTCCACGTTATTATTTAAATTTTATTTTTATTTTCATTTTTCAAAAAGAAAGAAACATATGTATTTTTGTTGATATAAAAAGTAGTCATATTTGCTTGGATTTTTCTCATCTGTTTTTAGTGAGAAATTATTGCTTGTCTGACATATTTTAGAGCCGTATCTTATTTTCTATCTTATAATTCTTTATAAGTTTTGTTACAAGTTTCGATTCAGGTTATTTAAACAGAAAACACTATTTGTTGTTCTCCAAGGATGTCAAATATATCTTTAAAAAAAAAGAGATAATATAGATCGATTCATTACCCCAAAAAAAATTCCTAAAAAGGTAAAAATTCTTAAAAAAGGTTATTAGTTAAATTTTATTACTATGTTTCATATTTTGATAACTATTGAATGTTGAAAGACACTATTTTAAAATCTGAAAACTTGATCTTTCCTGGTTCTATGTTGCATCCTTTTTTCGATAGACCATCAAGAACAAGATTTTGTTCTCTGTAAATATGAGAGAAAGATATCCTCTTGAAAGTCTTAATCAACAATCTGAAGTTATTCATCTGATTAGATAGTGATGCTGACTCGAAGATAGAGCTCATCTTAACCCACTCTATAATCACTTTGGAATCCCATGAACATCTATCTCATCAATGGAAAACCATTTAACACAAAGGATGACTCCCCATAGAGTAAGGAGCTCCACACTATTATTTGTTCCAATGCCATTGAACCACCTAAATCGAAAATAATTACCAATTTTCATAACTATAAATGCCCCACTACCACATGCTTTAAAATATGAAACCCCATCAAAGACTTCCACAGGGTATTTGGATCATATTTCCTTAATCTGACAACATCTTCTTGTTAACGTTTTTCTTTTTGGCCCTATCTCTAGAAAGTAGGTTGAAACCTTTAGGCATGTTCCCCTTATGTCTCGAACAACATGTTCAAATATCCCAGCATACCTGGATCTCTAGATGCCCTACATGATGTAGAAAGACAACCCTCTGCAATATTTGTAATCTGAAAGCTATTGTGAAAGACAATCTCTTATGGAAGACCTGTCCCAAATGGCATGTAACTTAAATAATTGTAAAACCCTTAACCAAACAAAAACAACATGTAGGCAAGTAAGAAAGAGATGCACCACATCCTCTATATTATTTCTACATAGTTCACACCTCCCCGAGCCCTAAAAGCCTCTTCTAAGAAAAATTTCCCATGTTAAGATATTGTTATGTAAATTTAACGATACAAAGAAATTCAATTTTTTATGGGATCTCCCACTTCCATCTCTATTGGAAGTATAAATCTTTTGTATCCAATATTCTTCTGAGAGAAATGTGGCAGTAAATGTCTTTGACCGATATATGACCTTTAAATATACTACTATCCCATGTCATCTTGCCTCTTTCTATGTCAAAAGAATACTTACTAGACTTAACTAAAGGATATACTGCTCCCACTCCTCAACCAAAGGACTTGAGGGACCAATCTCATAGGCTTCTAACCATGAGTTCAAAATCAGATTTAGATTGCGGACAACATAATTATGATTTAGGAAAAAGAGACCATTGTTGTCTAAATAATTAAGCAAATGGATTGATAGAGAATGATTAGTAGTCACACCTTTGATGGATGCTAGCCCAATCTCCACCCTCGATCATGTAACAACCCCGTGTTAAAATTCCATGTCATAAGGTTAATAAATGCAAAATAATAAACAAGGTCATTGGACACGTATTCCAAGCTGAATGTTGGGCAAAAAACATAGTGACGAGGATCACTTGCGATTAATAAATAGTTATGGAAATCAAAAAAGGAAATGAAAAAGGATTTGAAAAGGCATGAGTCATTTATTAACATTTTATTTATGAAAATAATGGAAATTAGGATAAAAGCAAGGTGAAAGTTCACATGTTACATATGAGGAGGAAAATGAAGAAAATATAGGCCTGAATAATAAAAAGGCTGTTGAGGATTAGCTCACAACATTTTGTCAGTTTTATCTTGCAGCTTGCTATTCTATTCTCTCTCTCTCATACTCTTACACACTTAGAGTTTTTTGGAGCACTCTTGGAGCATTGTGGCATACTTGTGATTTAGAGCAAGAAGGAAAATGAAAAGCAGGAAAGTGCAATAGGACAATGGGATGAACAACTACAATGGTTTTTCATACAAGTATCAAGTTTCATGTATGATTTCCTTGCTAGTTTTTACATGCATGGTATATGCATGTGGTTACTTGGTTATGATCTGTCATTGGCATGGAGGATTACCTAGATTGAAAATGGCTTTTCCTAGACTTACCATTCTTGGATAACCATGTTGTTTTGGGTTTTATATTTTGTTTTCTGGTTGGTGCTCATGTTCCTTATGGTTATGGGTTGAGTTATTAGTTCATGAAGCCTTGGTTGGAAAAACGCTTTGGAATCTTTGAAACAACATGGGTTGAGTTACTAGTCCTAGAAGCCTTGGTTGGACAAACTCTCCAAAGCCCTTGGTGGGTTGAGTTACTAGTCCTGGAAGCCTTGTTTGGACAAACTCTTTGGAGCACGACAATAGGTGTCGGTTGAGTTACTAGTCCTAGAATCTAGGTTGGAACAAACACTCTAGAGCCCTCAATAGCTTGTGTAGAGATCGATTTGGTGATGGTTATTGATGTCCAAATGTGAGGTGGAATCACTGGTTGAGAGTTGAGGTGGTTTTTCCTTTGGAATATCTAGTTTGGTTTTCTTGGTATATTCCATGAGATCCCACATTCATGCTTGGAATATGGCATATGGTTGATTAGTTTAAAAAAAAATTTGGTTCAACCTAATCTATGGTTGGGTGGTGCGTGGAAGGCCCTGACTAGATTGGATTTGCATATGTTAATAAGATATATTTCCCTCTTATGTTCTATGCGGTAATTTACTTGATATTATGTTACTATGATGGTTGTTTTATTATTGTTATTTACCTGGTTATATTTTTGTTACAAGTATGGTTTTATGACAGTATTAAGTTATGGCTCTCATCATGTTTTGGTTAGTAGATGAAATGTTAATGAATGAATGACCTGATATTCTAATGAAACTAATGCGAGAGGGCATTAGACCTTCTTGATGAATATTAGATAAGTATGAGGTCCCTATGTTCAAATATGTTTTTATGACCTATATATTACATGTTCATGATGTGTTTGATAGAATCCTTGTCATGGTTGGGATGAGTCAAGTTAGGTCCTTGTTCAAGTTTTTCATTAAAGGATGTTTCTTCTTGTTATTTATCATTTTTTAGAATTTTATCAAGTTCTGGGTAGAGGCGTGAATCCTAGCTTTGAAAAAGTGGCTCAGATTTCAGGTCGATTGACACAAAACTTCCTGAAAAAACTGAAATCACATGGAGGCCTTGTTGTGGGAGTGACTGGAGGGTTACAATCACATGGAGAGCTTATCATGGGAGCCACTAGGGGTCTAGTTCAATTAAAAAATAGGTTAATTTAGGGGTTGGGCACTTGGAATGGTTTGTTATCCCTTGGTGGTTTTGTAGCTCATGAGGAAGGTTAGTTTGGTTTTGTATTATCAATTCTCGTTCCTTAACTATACTAGGGTAGTTGAATCATATCATAGTAACTCTTCATCGCATATTTACCTTGGTGGACCAGCGTGGAAGGAGGGTGTTACAGATTGGTATCAAACCATGGTTCAACTGTTGGACTGGATAAGCGGAATGTGTTTATCGTGCATACATGTTGGTTGAATATGTGTTTGTTATGTATGCATGGTACTAGTCATTTTTTTAGTTGTGTTCTCATATATAAGTTGATTATGTTGTTGTTGGGATGTGTCTGTCATGAATTCATGTCGATTGTATATGCATTGGTTATGCATGTCTGTGTCTATATGTTGTTGTGCATGCATTATGTCTAGTTGGTGTTATAGTTGTGACATCATGCATGGTAACTGGGATGATGATTGAGATGATGCCAATCTACTATTATGATTATGTCTATACATGTATTATGCTAATTTGGTTGATATTGCAGATGTAATATCCTGAACTATATTGTGGTATTTTAGTTATCTTTATGTTTTGGTTTAGCAGACATGATAGACTTGCAAGAAGAATAAGATGAAATATGACTACAAAAAATAGTGGATTATAATTCACGAGATTCTCCCTATAGATTAAATGAGCAGCATGGTGATGGGTACTCTCTTGATATAGCAAATACTTTGAGAAGTTTGAATGTAGAGATAAGGAGTTGCAAAGAAGATAATGAAAGAATCATTCAGTCACAAGAGAGCCATTCCACAGCACAGGAGAAACAAGGAGAGGTTAATGCAATTATTCTTTAGTGCTTATCAGACTTGTAGAGGTAGAGACCAATTAGGATTAGTCATGGATAGGAGGAAATGACTAATGGAGCCTATGGTAGCAGGTATCATGATGGGAACAGGTCAGATAGAGATGACATGGTTAGAGATGGAAGATTCTTGGATACACCTGAGAGATGAGGTCGTGGAAATGGGATTTACTCTTTTTATAGTTCAGATAGGTATCATGGTCATAATTTCTATCATTCTTAAAGAAGGAGTGACATGGGATATTTTCTAGATGATTTCAAGAAAGAAAAACTACCCAAATTTGATTGAGAAATGAAAAAGTCACAATATGTAGATGTGTGGTTGCTTGGGATGAATAAGTTCTTCAGATTGCATGATTACTCAGAGAACATGAAGGCCAAGATATCTACCTTTAGAGGTAAAGAGAACATTTGGTGGGAACATGTAAAGAATTTCAGAGGTATTAATGAAGAGGACTTTACTTGGAGTGAATTTGAGAGACTTTTCTGGAAGAAGTATCTATCAAAGAGATAACATGATGAGAGGGAAAAATAATTCTATGAGTTGAAGATGGGACTCATGACCGATGAGGAGTATACTAGTATATTATTGGGGTTGTTGAGGTATATGCCTTATCTTAAGGAGGAGAAAGAAAATATTCATAGATTCATCAGTGGGTTGCCATAAAATTCAACGATAGAATCAAGTTTTATGGTCCTATATCGCTATAGGAAGCCATCAAAAAGCTAAAGCATGGTTATGAGCAATCGAAGTGTAGACTTGAAACTAAGAAAGATTGGAAAGGTAATGATAAGAATAACGGAAAGTGAGATAAAATAAAATAATACCTCAAGGCACAGGTAACAAAGAGAATGCAACACTTCCTAAGAAGTTCATCTGATAGAAGGTAAAGGTTTAGTTTGAGAAGAACAATAAGAGTGATGGCAAGAAGCGTTTATAATGTTGGAATTGAAGCAAAAATCATTGCAGGAGAGATTGTCCATAACATCAGGGTGTAAAACCATAGATCTACAATGCTAAGGAGGCACAAAAATTGGGGGATGTTGGACAAACTATTCCTTGTATTTATGCAGTGTTGGATAACACATAGGAAAATCACTAGGTATCTATTATCGAGATAGACGATAAGGTTTGTGATCAAGTTGTTTCTATTTTTATTGACCCTGCATCTAATTATAGTTATGTTAATCCTAACCTCGTGGATAAGTGTGGTTTTAATAAGAAATGCATGCAAAGTCTTGGTTAGTGTAGTTGGCTACAGATACTAAGAAGAGAGTTCATCACTGGGTAAGAGCTTGTGCATTTGAGTTCAATGGTATGTCTACATCAGTGCATCTGAATGTACTTTCGTTGGAATAATATAGTATGCTTTTGGGTATGGATTAGTTGTACTTTCACATGACCAAAGTAGATTGATAGGACAAGGATATTGAGTGCTTGGATGACAATGGAGAACAAAGGATCTTGTAGGGTAAGAAGAAGGCAACATCAGTTAGAATGGTGACAACTATGCAGGCAAAGCACAACCACAGGAAAGGGTGTGTGTTATTTTTAGTGCATATTTCTAGTGATAAAGGTAAGGATGTTGAGGATGCAGAAGTCTTGAATATGGATTGAGTTCTACAATAGTTTTAAGATGTATTTCCCACAGATATTTCAAATTTTTTTCCTCACATGGAAGTAAAATTTTCTATTGAGTTTATACCATGGGAATCACCAACATTGAAGGAACATTATAGGATGAGAACTCTAGAGTTAGTGGAACTAAAGTTTCAGTTGAAGGAAAATATTGATAAGGGATACATTAGGCCAAGTGTATCGGCTTGAGGTGCACCAATATTGTTTGTGAGAACAAGGATGGTACTCTTAGATTGTGCATTGATTATAAGAAGTTGAAAAAGGTAACCATCAAGAACATGTATTAGTTGGTGAGGATTGATTACTTTTTTGACCAATTGAAGGGAGTAACAATGTTCTTGAATATTGATTTGAGATTAGGATACCATTAGGTACACATCAAAGAAAATGATATTTACAACACTTCTTTTTGGACTAGGTACGACCATTATGAGATTGTTGTAGTTCCTTTTGGTTTAACTAATTCTCTAGATGCTTTTATGTGCTTGATGAATAGTGTGTTGCATCCTTATCTAGAAAACTTTGTTATTGTGTTCATTGATGTATATTGATATAATATAAGAATGAGGAAGAGCATGCCAAACGCTTAGAAACAATATTGAGATCGCTAAGAGAGCATCGGTCGTATGCCGAGCTTAGAAAATGCAGTTTCTTTCAGAAAAAGGTACATTACTTGGGGCATGTTGACTCTAAGGAAGGAATAGCAGTGGATCCATTCAAGAAAGAAAAAAATAATTATCATGGAACGACCAACTCCTAGGAATGTGGATGCATTAAGGTCATTTATGGGGTTAACAGGTTATTATAGGAGGTTCACCAGAAATTGCTCACAGATTGCTTATCCTATTACATCATTGTAAAGGAAAGGTAAGAAATTTGAATAGACAAAGGAATGTGCAACGAGTTTTGAGCAGTTGAAATGATTATTGACAAATGATCTAGTTTTAAATATTGTAGATCACGATAAAGAGTTGGTGGTGTGTATAGATGCCTTCAAGGGAGGACTTAGTGGAGTCTTCATGCAAGAGGGACAAGTGGTTTGTTATGAATCAAGGAAATTGAATGATCATGAGAAACATTATGTGACATATCTTCTTGAATTGGAAACAATCATCCATGCTTTGTAGATGTGGATTCACTATCTTCTTGGTAGGAGGTTGTATTGATGAGTGATCATAGTGGATTGATATACTTGTTTGACCAACTAAATCTGAATGCCAGGCAAGTTAGATGGTTGGCCATGATCAACAAGTTTGACTTTGAGATTAGGTACATTAAAGGGAAAGAGAATAGGGTTGCAGATGCTCTTAGTAGAAGAGTACAAGTAAATCACATTGTAGCTATGAGTTCACATGGAACATATCTACAAATTTGGATCTTGTAGGTAGGACAATAAGATGACAGGTATATGGAACTTAGTGATAGGTTGTAGTAGGATACAGACGATCTAGACATGGACTATCATCTCTTAGCAGATGGTTTGGTCAGATCTAGGATAAGATCTATGTGCCAGACAATAGTGAGCTAAAGAAGATTATATTGAGGGAATTTCATGCTAAGTCGTATTCACGTTACTCAGGATATAAAAAAACATTGAAAGCGGTAAAGGAATTATATTATTGGCCAAATTTGAAGAGGGAAGTGGTTGAGTTTGTGACTAGATGCTTGGATTGTCAACAGGAAAAAGCAGAGTCTAAGCATCTAGGTGGCTTACTATAGCTTATTCCGATCCTGGAGTGGAAATGTGAGGTCATTTCAATGGAGTGGATTACAAGTTTACTAAGGACATCTAGAGAACATGATTATATTATGGTTGTGGTTGACTAGTTGACTAAGGTAGAACACTTCACTCCAGTGAAGTTTACTTATTATGCTAATGATGTAGCACAGGTATTCATCAGAGATGTAGTGAGGTTGTGTGGAGTACCAAAGAATAATGTGTTAGATAGGGATGCTAATTTCACTTCCATAGTTTGGAAGGAATTATTTGCATGTTTAGGTACAAAGTTTTCCTTAAGTAGAAATTATCATCCACAGCTAGATGGATAGAAAAAGAGGGTCAAAAAGATTCTAGGGGACATGTTGATAATATATGTGATGGATCAACAACAAAAGTGGGAAACGTATCTTCTAGTGGTTGATTTTGTGTACAACAATGGTTATGAGGACTCACTAAGGATGAGTTCATTTGAGGCACTCATTGGGTGGAGTTGTAATACTCCCATCAGTCGGAATGACCCAATGAACAGGGTATTGATAGGACTAGACATGTTAGGAAAGATGGAATAAGAAATGCAGCGTATCAAGAATAATCTAAAGGAAACATAGGATAAGAATAAAATTTATGTAGATCAACAGAAGGCATTCAAGGAGTTTTAGATTGGGGAATATGTGTATTTGTGCATCCAGCCCTAGAAGAAATCCTTGAGGATTGGGTCATGTGCCAAGCTAGCACCTCGGTATTGCGGGCCTTTTGAGATTCTTGAGAGGATTGGACTAGTGGCCTACAAACTTGCACTACCTCCGATAATGAAAGTCCATGATGTTTTCCATGTTTCATTGCTTAAAATATATGTAAATGATGTTGATAATGTTATTGATTGATTTGTATTGTAGGTGGAACTAGAAGGAGAATTCCAGCCAAAACCTTAGTGCATTTTGCAGAGAAACATGCTCATGCTTCAGAACCAACCAATCGAGTAGGTTAAAATGCAGTTGAAGCAATTTGGGCCTAATGAAGATACATGGGAGATGGTTGATTAGATGCAAGATATGTATCCTTCATTGTATTCTAGTTGAGGAAAATCAATTTTGGTATACTTATGTATTTATATGGATGTAAATATCGGAATGAGCTCTTTTATAAAGCTCCAATAAGAAATATGGTTGTCACGTTGTTATGTTATCATGTTTGTTTTCATTCAGTGGTTTGTTCATTGTAAATAGTGCAACGAGCTAAGTTGTAAATCTCCATGGACAATATATTTTTCTTTTCAGTGAACTTGCTAGTTGTAGGTGTCGTTGAACACCAAGGAAGATGTTCCCCTAAGGGCAAGGCGTATGTAACAACCCCAAGTTAAAAATCCATGTAATAAAGATAATAAAGGGAAAATGATAACCAAGGTCATGGGATACATATTCCAAGCTGAATGTTGGGAAAAAAACATAGTGATGGGGATCACTTGTGATTAATAAATGACTATGGAAATTGGAAAAGGCTTTAAAAAAACATGAGGCATTTATTCGCATTTTATTTATGAAAATAATGAAAAATTAGAGGAAAGGAAGGTGAAAGGTCACAGGTTTCATGTGAGGAGGAAAATGAAGAAAATAGAGGCCTCAATAATAAAAATGGCTTCTTGGGATTAGTTCACAACATTTTGTCAGTTTTACCTTAGAGCTCTCTATTCTATTCTCTCCCTATCATACTCTTGCACATGTATAGTTTCTTGGAGCACTCTTGGAGCATTGTGGCATACTTGGGCTATGGAGCAAGAAGGAAAAGGAAAATAAGGAAAGCACAAGAAGATGGTGGGATCAACAACTACAACATGATTTGTTTGCAGGTACCAGGTTGCATGGATGATTTCCTTGCTAGTTTTGACATGCATGGCATATGCATGTGGTTACTTGGTTATGATCTGTCATTGGCATTTAGGATTTCTTGGATTGAATGTGGTTTTCCCTAGCCTTTCCTAGATATACATGGTGTTGTGGGATTTGTCTTTTATTTTCTTGTTGGTGCTTATGTTCCTTATGGTTGTGGGTTTAGTTATTAGTTCTTGGAGCCTTGGTTGGAAAAATTCTATGGAAGCCTTGTAACATCTTTGATTGAGTTACTAGTCCTAGAATATTTAGTTGGAAAAATTCTCTGGAGCCTAGCAATAAGTGTGGGTTGTGTTACTAGTCTTGGAAGTTGAGTTGGAATAAATGCTATGGATCTCTATACATCTTGGGTAGATATTGATTTAATGATGGTTGATGATGTCAATCCATGAGGTGGAATCACCAGTTTAGAATTGAGGTGGTTTTTCCTCTAGAATCCTTGGTCTGGTTTTTTTTTGTTTACTCCATGAGATCCTACATTCATGCTTGGAATATGGCACGAGGGTGATTGGCTGAAAGAAACTTTTGGTTCAGCCCAATCTTTGGTTGGGTGGTATGTGGAAGTCCCTAACTTGCTTATATGTGGCTATTATTGTTGTTTTATTATTGTTATTTACTTGGTTATATGTTGGTTACAAGTATGGTTTTAATACAATCTTGAGTTATGTCTCTCGTCATGTTTTGGTTAGTAGATTAAATGTTAATGAGTAAATGACCTAATAGATGATAATGCAACTAATGTGAGAGTGTATTAAAACTTCTGGATGAATCTTGGATAAGTCTGAGGTCCCTATGTTCACATGTGTTTTTATGAATTCTACATTACATGTTCATGATGTGTTTTTCATGGTTAGGATGAGTCAGGTCGGGTGCTCAATTTTTCATTAGAGGCCTTGTATTCTTGTTATTTAGCATTTTTGAGAATTTGATCAAGTTCTAGGTAGAGGATTCAGTCCTAGCCTTGAAAATGTGACTCAAATTTTGGGGTCACTAGCATAAAACTGCATGAAAAACATTGTAGTTGCATGGAGGCCTTGTTGTGGGGTGACTGGAGGGTTACAAACACATGGAGGGATTGTCATGGGAGTGAAAGAGGCTCTATTTTAGTTTAAAAGAAATTTAATTTAGGGGTTGGGAAGCTGGAGTGGTTGGTTATCCCCTGGGGTTCTATATCTCCTTAGGAAGGCCAATTTAATTTTTGTTTGTCGATTCGACTTCGTTAACTATACCTGGGGGGTTAAATCATATCATAGTAACTCTTTGTCACATATTTACCCCAGTGGATAGGTTAGTTTGGGTAACTGTGGGAGGAGGATGTTACAGATCCCATACCAACCTCCCACCTCAAATTGCCCAAAAACTAATGCTTAATCTTCATCATACTCCTCTATATGTGATTTTCCTTTTTATTTTTTAGAGCCCTTGCTTTGATGCAACTTTCTAGCCACTTATTTTTGGGTATTTAACTTTAATAATCAATTTCCAAATGCCATCTCTGAGTGTTCGTAGCAGATATTCTTAACAAGAAGATCCATATTGAAACATTCTTTATCTTTGATATCCCATTCACCTACATCTACCTACCTTGATAGCTCCTCTATGCAGAAAAAATGATTTTTTGTGGATTTCTTGGGCGATCCCAAAGAAATTTAGTAATGATAGACTTAACACTATTGATTATATTTTTCAAAAACTTGTAGATATGCATCCAATATATTGAAATACTTTGTAACACTGATTCAATCAGTATAAGCTGCCCTCCCAGTGATTTCGATTTGTGAGACCACAGTTATATCTTTTTAAAAAAAAATCCTTATTATCCATTCCCAATCCTTGATCTCATATATATTTAGTTTTAGAAAAAATTTGAGATACCTAAAACCTCCTTCCATTGATATTTACTATACCTCAAATGTTTTGGCTATCTCCAGCATCAAAGAATCCTCATGCTTTGTCGAAATCAAGGAAGGTTTACCATTTCTCAAAAATAAACTTGAGGTCTCCCCAAAGAAAAATAATATCTAATGAAAGATTCACTATTCAAAGATTTTGACCTCCCCCATAAAGAGGACATCATATACGAACATTAGATGAGTTAAAATAATTTTCCTAAACAATCTACAACTAGAAATAATGGCCCTTGATCGAGCCAAAATTATCCTTGTACTTTGACCATTAATTACAAGTAGAAACAAAATAAGTGAAAGCACACACCCCTGTTTAAGACCTCTTGTTATCTTGAAAGAAAATTTTAGGGAACCCATTAATGATTAGAGAAAATTTCACTGACGAAATACATGTCATGATCTGCTCCACTAACTTGACCCGAAATTCAATCTAATCCAAGATAATCGTTAAACGTTCCCAGTGCACATTGTCATAAGCTTTGATCGAATCTCTCTTCATGATATAATTCTCCATCTTATGAATTTTAATAGAGTGAATGCACTCTTGTGTAATGACAAACTTGTCAAGTATCTGTCTATTGTCTAAAAATCGAAATTGCAGTTAATGTTGCAATTTTTTACAAAAGTTATATAAATGTATATAACTAAGCAAATGAAAATATGTTATTTATTTTATTATTATAAAAAAATTGTATGAAAAATTATTTAGATTTTTTATATTAAATAATAATTCTTAAATAAAGCTGTTAATAATTACAACTCATATTGAATAATTTAGTAATATATTTAAAATAAAATCCCATAATAATTACAAATCATTTTATTATTAAATACTATAAAAATGATAAAAATGACATATAGCCTTGTAAATAAAATCACAAATACAAGATTATAATTTTTTTTTTTTTTTTTTAATTCAAGTGGATGTCATAGAAAAGTTATCCCACCATTGGGATCCATGGATTTTTAAATTTGTGCTAAGGTATTTAACATGGTCAAACAAAAAGTACTTCTCCATTTATCTAGTCTGATTAACCAAATCATCTTAATGCAATTAGAGATTGGAAAAATATGTGAGAAAGAAAACGAGAGTAATAGTTACAATGCAACATAGTTCGTTCCTCTACCGCTAATTAATTGATTAAGGTTGTGCAATGTGAGGAGAAAAATATGCACAATGGAATCTATTCACATATAACTCTTTGCATAATGAATCCTCTCATCGCAATGAAATCTCTCTATGTTATGAAATGTCTTTGCACAAAACCCTCTGCATGATGAAATCTCTTTGCTCAATGAAATGTATCTGTACAAAACTCTTTGCACGATGACAACTCCATGCATAAATCTCTCTGCAGAGTGAAAGCTCACGGATAGTGAAATCTCTTAGCACAACAAAAAATTATCCAACTAAGCTAATTATTTGATTGAAGGTTTCACAACACCACTAATTAATTGAATAAAGGTTGTGCAAAGTGCGAAGAAAATTTTGCACAATGAAAGCTCTTTTCACAAGCAAATCTCTTTGCATAGTGAAATGTCTCTGCACAAATATCTCCACTTGATTAAAGAACTTTGCATAGTGAAAGCTCTCCACACAAAACAAAATTAGCAGATGAAGCTAATTAATTGATTGGAGGTGGTGCAAAGTGTAGAGAAAACTTTGCACAATGAAAGCTATTTGCACAAAACTACACCCACAATGAAATATCTCTATATAGTGAAAGCTTCACACAATGAAATCTCTCTTCATAGTCAACACTCTCTACATAGTCAAAAATCTTTGCACAATGAAATCTCTCCACACAAAGCTCTCTGCACAATGGAACCATCAAGCATATTACTTGTTAAAATTATGCATAGTGTTGAGATTCATATGAGGAAAATATTGAGTAATAATAAGCTCGAAAAGCTATAATATTCCTTGTGTGGATCAATACATTGTAAAAAGTGCCAAAATTCACATGACGAAAATACCGATGAACATTACATATCAATTTTGCAATGCATATATTTCTGCATAAGGAATTATAGTCCACGTTGTGCACAAAAAATGCCAATTTGTCCATTTATGCTTGTCCATGGTTGTCAACATGCATTTATGTTTGGTCAAAAACTCTTTTGTTACAAACCTTTAGTTCTCAATATTCAAATTTTTAGTGGCCCCATCATAATTTTCATTTTTCAATGTGACAGAACGATAATCAAAAGTAATAAATTATTCAAAAATTTACTGCATCATTTTATGATCTTCTGAAAAACCAGAACTAAGCTGATTAGGTGGCATAATGCTATAAAATTCTATGTATATGGTGCCTTCAACACCTCCTACTTTCATAGGATTTTTGGATTTGGCTGACTTGACCATATATGTTCTTTCTAAAGAGAATCTTCAATCGAGCTCCTTATCATTTCCGTTACCTGATAGCCTACCACAAACCACTTTCATAGTTGTAGTATATTTTATCTTTTTCAGTCTAGGATGAACTTGCATTAGTATCATTTCTGCAAGGTATAGATTTCTATGTAGAAGTAATGATACTTGATTCTTCATTAACTTCTTGAGCATCTATGACTAGCCCTCGATTTATTGTTGATGCACTTTGACTTTCCTTGATTTGCTCTTCGGCTTGTGGAAAGGAGTTCCAGAACCCAATAGTTTCCAAGTGTGCAACACATAGACCCTCCTTCTAAAACTCTTAAATGGCTTCAACTTTACTAAAGCTAAAATGATGTAAAGTCTTTGTGATATCTGTAACATGAGCCACATTATTCAGTATGATTTCTCCAATAGTAAATGGAAAAGAAATGAATTGTCTTATAATTTTTCTTTCAAATATAATTATCCAGTCATGGTATTTCCTACGGACTTAAAAAAAACAATACCTACCTATAACAAATTTTGGCAACAATAACAACTTACCTTGAAATCCATAAATTTGAATTAGCATATTGCTTTCTCTTTCTTTATGCATACCTTTTCCCCACAAGAAAACATGTGCTTACGCTGATATTCAATGAGGCTCTTGTCTAGTTATCATGCAATTAACTTACTTTACAAAGACATGATGAATTAGAAAAAAATAGAGAAGCAATATGCTTCCACATTGTAGGATACCATAGATTCATTGGTTCTTGATTCTCATTGAATTATGATTATGCAACACGCCTCGAAATAAATGGTTGTAAGCCAAAATTGTTATCAAATATGCCATTATGAATAACCTATTGGTCCTAGATAAATTAAAAAACTTAAAATCTAATTCATTAGATATTAGATCAGCCTGGTCGAATATATAATCATTTTTGTATGTGTGATAAAGCATATAGAAGATGCATTTCAGAACACTTGTTTTAGTTTGTCAACCCACCATGCATGCACAAAGCTAACAAAAGTCACTAAATGGATGTTAAACAAATAAACATCTAGGAAGGAAAAATCACAAGGAACCTAGAAAATGGCTAAATGAAATCTCCAACAATTTTACCCTCTCTTGCTACTCACACCATGAAACTATTTTCTTCAGACAATTTCAAGTGCATATTAGGTTCTGAAAGCTTTAATATCCATCTGAATTCCATCATATTTAGAGAAATCCTTTTTTATATTAGCACAATTGTTCTTCTTCTTGAGTAAATTTTTTTGCACACAAATTAACAATTTCATTGAAATAAAAAACTTTTGGCACACATGAAACATTCACCAATCTGCTAGTCTAAATCTTGTTGTTATTCTTTTGTTCCATTGAAAGATTCACATAATTCTCACCAGTGAAAATTTTCATTGATATGAGAAAGTAATTTAATTGTATCAATGAAAATAACTTCTTTACTTCCTCCGCAGATGTCCATCTTCATTTTGTGTCTAAAAACACTTTCTCAATCAATAACACTCTCGATGTCGACTAACTGCACAATTTTTTTTGTCTTGTATATAATCACTAGTTGTTACTACTACAAGCACAAAATGATATCTTACTATTGCAAATGTGAAATCTATTATATAGGACATTTCTCAACAAATAGAAATTGAAGATAACAAAGCCAACCATTACAAAAACTAGTACAAATAAATCTTGAAATTCCAAATCCATCTTGTACATTTATTATGCATCTTTCTTCTACATTAATAAGAATTTTTGTAATTAAAAAAATTAGCTTATAGATTGTTCATAATAACCCTCCCTACAAAAGACATGCTCAGTTATTCCTATCATAAATTCAATTGATCGCATTGCTAGTCCCCACTACTATTTCATTGTCGTCTTTGATATACAAGTAACATGACATAGTGATTTCAAAAAGTTTAGAGACACATTCAAGTTTGGTCAATCATTGCAAATTGCTTTGGTCTTTTATTTTTTAACCATATCTCATTATTCTTCGTAAACATGTATTTTTTCCATAAATAAAGTTTAGTTCAAAAATTAATCACATTTGAAAAGAGTTCATGAATGTACCGAAAGAGTTTCAAGTGAAATGGAAGTATGTGAACAAAATGTGTGGTGCGATGAGTATGTATAGGAGAAGAAGCATGCAGAAAAGGCAACGACACTTCCTCACATTCACACATTTTTCATTACTCTTGTGCATATTTCATATCTTCCGCACTAGTGCAACCATAAATTATCTTAAGTTATGATAATCGAATTAACAAATATGCATTATCAAACATTGAAAAGGTAAGGGGTGCTAGTGGGGGCACGAGGGAGGGCGGGGGCGAGAAATACTTAAATATTTAAGAATACTCATACCTTGAAAGATTATGCAATTCCTGCAATCTACAATTCTTATTGCCTTGCAATAGTTAAATTAATTACTTATGCACTTTGGTCTCTACATGAGAAAGAACAAAAAAATGTAAAATTTCATATTATATGAAATACCTAAGATTTACAAAAATATGTTATATTGCATTTATAATTGCCAGTGAACTTTACAGCTTCAAAACAAAATGCATAGGTTATGTAATGTTAGAATCACACAAAGTGTAGTGAAACATGAGCTGCATCAGGATCACTCCAGTATGAATGTGAAATATGAGCATGAAATCATTGAAAAGGAAAGTTCCACCAAATGTCATCAATAATTTCCTTATTCGTAGAAATAAATTTTTTGGTTACTCCTCGTAATTTTTCGCATCGCATGTACTCTAATAACTATTTTCTTTTATTTCTAATTGAATTTATGTCAATATTGAAATATCCAATAAGTATAAAAATGTAATCATGGGGTGCGAATTGTGCCCTTGCTACTGTTATTGCTTCAATGATTCTCAAAGCTGATACAAGTGGTGCAACATGTACATTTATTATGCATATTTGACATTGGAAATATACTTTTGTCATAACAAGTTTGATTCTATTATTACAAACTTGTTTCATTAATACAATTTCTATGTTTTCTTGTATGAAATTAAGTACTCTATGAAGGCAATTTGATATGTTAAAATTGAATATGGGAAATTCAATATTTGATAGCGGAAATTTTAGATGTGTTTCCTAGATACAAAGAACCATAGTATTCATTAAGTATTCATCATGCATAATGTCATTCACATGAGCATGTAAAATTCATTTATTCAAAGTTGCAATCGTTAAAGTACTTGCACTTGCTATCTGCTTCCTTATGTATCCTAATTTCCATGACGCTTGAGTTCTTAAGTGTTTCGTTTCTTATAATATTTTCTTATTCACACAAAATTTCTTTCATGCTAGTTTCTAAGTAAGATACAATGATTCCATGGTTCTAACATGTGACAATGATGTGTAAACTAGTCCATGTGTTGATATACTGCTTGGATCAAATGCAAGTCCATTCAATGTTAAACCCTATGATCGATGTATTATTCTAGCACAAGATAACTGTATTGGAAATTGTTTCCGCACTATAGTTCTAACACTCTTCCTATGACATGATCAAAGTAAACTATCAAAAATTAACTATAAACTCAAAATGACAACT